>VYZW01026762.1:0-30467 GCA_013401315.1 Balaeniceps rex
CTCCGCCGCCGCCCGCCATGAGGGCAGCGCTGGCCCCCGGCGTCCGCCTGCTCCGCGCCCTCCCCCGGGACAGCCGGTGAGCGGGGAGCGGGGCCGGGGCGAGCCGGGCCGGGGGGACCGGCGCCGGGATGGCGACCGGTGCTGGAGCAGGGACCGGCACTGGGATGGGGACCGGTGCTGGAGCAGGGACCGGCACTGGGATGGGGACTGGCCCTGGACCGGGAGTCACTAGCCCGGGGACCAGCACCGGGCTGGGGACCGACCCTGGACCAGGGACCGGTGCTGGACCAGGGGATGGAACTTGGATGGGGGACCGGCACCAGGCTGGGGACTGGCCCTGGACCGGGGGTCACTTGCCCAGGGACCAACACTGGACTGGAGGTCACTTCCCCGGGGACCGGCACCGGGATGGGGACTGGCCCTGGAGCTGGGGACCGGTGCTGGAGCAGGGACCAGCCTTGGACCGGGGACCAGCACCCGGACGGAGACTGGCCCTGGCCCATAGGTCACTTGCCCAGGGATTGGCACCAGGTTGGGGACCGACCCTGGACTGGGGTCACTTGCCCAGGGACCGCCATCGCCCCTCGGGCACCGGGTCCAGCGCAGCACCACACTGAGCCCGGGGGTTTTGGCATGACCCAGGAACCGGCCCCGTCCCAGGTCAGAGGGTGCCAGGCCGCGCTCAGGCACGGCAGGGCTGGGCAGGAGGGGCGCAGGGGGACCCCAAGACAGGCAGCAGCGCCCGGCGAGCCTCGAGCTGTCCTGCCACGTGTGCCAGGCCCTCAAAATTTGGTGGGATGCGGCCAACACCGGTTTCCCTCCCTTTTGGCGAGGTGACGAGCCCGCCGCCGGTTTAATTTTATTTCATTTTTTTTTTGCCTGATGCCAAACAACCCCCGTGTTTTTCCCTCAGCTGCAATTTTCCCTGCCAGAACACGTGGGGCAAAAAAAAAAAGAAAACCAAACCCGCAAGCATCCAGCGGAGTCGGCTACCACGTAAAGTTTCTCTTCCCCTTCCTCGCCGCAGCTTCTCCAGTCCCCTGGGATCAGTCCCGCACCCATCAGTGGTGATTTTTTTGGGGGGGGGGGCGTTTTTTGGGGGTGTTTTTTTGGGTGGAAACCAACAATTTTGCAGCTGCGGTAGGGTCTCGGAGCTGGCACCCCGCAGCAGAGCACTACCCCGGATTTGCAGGGTGTCTGTAATTGCTGCAGTTTCATGAAGAAGTGAAACTGCGAAGAAGAGCAGGATGGGCTAAAATAGCAAAAAAAAGTGTGGGTTTTTTTCTTCTTTTTTCCTAAACTTGGGGCAATCCTGTGACACTTCTCGCTGCTGCAGCTGCCCCGAGTGGCCACATCCTCTGCGCTGCTGCAAAACTCCCTGCAAATCCCACTTCAGTGCAGGATGGGGTCCCTTGGTGGTGCTCACCCGGCTCTGAAGGGTGCTGGATCCTATTTGGGATTCTCCAGGCTTCATCCATCAGCTTTGCTGGGAGCAGCATCCCCATCCCCGTGCGCAGACCCTGTTCTTCCCCTATTTTCCTGCTTTTAATTCAAGCAGAAGGGATAAAATCGCTATTTGGTGGAGGAACCAGAGCGGGTATTGCTCAGGGCACCCCCTCACACTTTTTTTCCCAGCTCATCTTTAATTAACGCCGGGAGTAACGATGAATCAGCCATGCTCTCGCGCCCCGTTTCCACCCGTGACACCAGGAAAGCGCTTGCTCACCCTGTGGTTTGCCGGGATGGCAGCTCAAGGAGGGGGGAAACCCCAAAACTCAGCTGATCTTTTTAAGCTGCATCCTCAGCTATTTTGGGGGGGGGGGGGCTGGTCGCCTCCCTGCCGGCTCGGCTGAGCTGGTTCCGCTCACCGATCCGGCAGAATTGTCCCCGTTTGGTGCCGAGGGGCTATTTTGCCAGAGAAACAAGCAGAAACGACCCCGTTTTTCCCCTTTCCCCCGCATTTCGAAGACCCCGCAGGTTAAATAGCGCCAGGGCTGCACCTGCGCATCCAAAATTCGCATCCCAAGCAGACTCGAGCTGGTGCTGGCTCTCATCCCCCTTACCTGATATTTTTCTCCAAAAAGCACGAATTTTACAGGGGGGGGAAAGAAGAGCACGGCTAACGCCGAGGCTGGAGATGTCCGAGACTTCCCCGCCGGGCTGGGCTTCGCCAGTGGGGACGGTGACAGGCCACCCATCCCTGTCCCCATCCCTGTCCCCCCAACCCTGACGCCTCCGCTCGCTTTACCCCGCAGGTATCGGGGCCTGACGCTGGTGCTGACCTTCCTCTGCTACACCAGCTACCACCTCTCCCGAAAACCCATCAGCATCGTCAAGGTTAGCTCCAACCTCGCCCCAGCCACGGGGAGAGGGGACACGGGGGTCCCCGCGCACCCCAATTTCACCCCTTCTCTCTCTCCCCGCAGAGCCAGCTGCACCCCAACTGCACGGCCTTGGGCCCGAACCCCCGCAACAACTCCAACAGCAGCACGTGGTGCAGCTGGGCACCCTTCGGTAAGGCTCAGCCCCCCCTCCCCCCAGTCACCCCAAAAACTGGCAGCTGAGATGGGCTCCCCCCCATGCCCTAAGCACGGTCGCGGCCGGAGGTTTTGGCAGGGGGCTGGCTGCTCATTAGGCACCCAGAGGTAATTAAGCGGCGTGCATCTGCCCTGTGCCCCGGGCCAAAGGGCAGCAGCGGGTGGTGAAATCGGGGCCGATGGCACCCAGCCACGCTCCGAGAACCCCCACCCCGGGGAGGAGGGTTTTGGGGACAGGGGACGAGGACGAGCCAGCGGCCACGGGGAGGGAAAACAAGATGAGGGCCAGGCTTATGCGGCCCTAATGTTTCTTTTCCAGATGGGGACAACTACAAGGAGCTTTTCGGGGCGCTGGACAATGCCTTCCTGGTGGCCTACGCCATCGGGATGTTTATCAGGTACCCAGGTCCCTTGCGCCCCTTTTCCTCCGCACACCAGTTTGCACCAGTCTGCCAGGAAACCGGTTTCCATCGGGATGGGGCTGTGCTAATGGGAAAGCAGCCGAGCACTGGGATCCGCTCGGGATTCGGGCACCAGTTCGGTGCGATAACACCCATCGGCGTCATCACCCCTGACAGCTCCTGTCCGCGCTCTTCCCTTTCTCCGCAGCGGCATTTTCGGGGAGCGCCTCCCCCTGCGCTACTACCTCTCGGGGGGGATGGTGCTGAGCGGGCTCTTCACTGCGCTCTTCGGCCTCGGCTACTTCTGGAACATCCACTTCCTCTGGTACTTCATCATCATGCAGGTGCGTCCGCGCTGGAGGATGCCCAGGCTCTAGATTTTACCGCCGTGGCCTCATCCCGGTTTTTCAGTGGCGCTCGGACTGGCCCAGTTTCCAAACGGGAAAACACTGGCCATTTCCGCTGCCCGCAAAACCCGGTCGCACGTGGCGTGGGCGCCGAAACCACCGGGCACGCCCGTCTTGCCAAGCAGGGCAGGCAGCTGGTTTGGCAACATCAGCCGCTCCCAATTCAGCCATGGGAACGATGCAAACGGCTCCGGGATTGCCCCAGCAGAAAAAAAAACCCCAAACCGAGTGTTTTCTCGACAGCTTTGGGATGGGGGTGGCTATTTTTGAGCCCGGCTACCCAAAACAGCACAGGGGCTGTGCTCCATGGATCAAGTCGGCGCTCGCCAGGTGCCGACGCTGCCGTGTGATGCTGCCTATCTCTTGCCAGGTCTGCAACGGGCTGGTGCAGACGACCGGCTGGCCCTCCGTCGTGGCGTGCGTCGGGAACTGGTTCGGGAAGGGAAAGTGAGTGTTTCTCCGGCGTGTCCCACCCCGGTCTTGGTGTCTGTTGGCCCTGGTGATGCCGACCCCGGCTCTGTCCCCGCCAGGAGAGGTTTGATCATGGGCATCTGGAACTCGCATACGTCCGTCGGCAACATCTTAGGGTCGCTCATTGCCGGCGTCTGGGTTTCCTCCGCCTGGGGCCTGTCCTTCATCGTGCCTGGCATCATCATCACCGCCATGGGCATCGTCTGCTTCTTCTTCCTCGTGGAGTGTGAGTGGCGTGATCCAGGCTGCAGCAGACACCTGGCGTAACACCACGATCAGCGGGACCACAATTTTCCTCCTTACTCATCTCCCAGCGTTTTGGCAACCCCCAACACTCATTTCCAGCTTGTGGCAAGCAGGGATGTGGACCCGACCACCACGGGGATGCTCAGCATCCTTTGGGGTCACCCAGGCAGGCTCAGCCCCTGTGCTGCTCGCTCCTCTCAGCCTGTCTTTCTAGGAAACGTTTGGGAAGCCCTTTGGGATTTTACCGGGGTTTCTGGCTGCTGGGAAGCGGGTACCCAGAGATGCAGCCCCGGGGGGTTCCCAGCCCCACGTTTCTCCCCTGCGGCGTGAGATGCCGGAGGGAAAGCAGGTGGAGCGGGGCTGGTCCAGGCTCTCACGGGATCTCCTTTCTCCCTGCAGATCCTGAGGATGTCGGCTGCAGTCCACCTCTGCATCACGTGAGTCGCATCGATTCCCAACGGGCTTGTCCTGGGCTGGGTGGTTGCTCAGTTTACAGCGAAACAACTGGGGCATCAGGTCGTAACGTCAGAAATCAGAGCGCTGTTCGGTTATCACGGAGATGCTCATTGTTATTCCCGTGTGAGCATCCTGTGGGTCACATCCCAGCAGCAAATCTGATGTTTCAGCCCCTTCCAGCAACAAGAGCCACATCTCCTGCCTTTGGCTCATTTTCAGATGGCCTCTGACGAGGACGCTGGAGGGGTGACCTCCAACGACAAGGATCCCGAAGCGGTCACCTCCAACGAGGGGCCGCTGAGCATCTCAGGCCAGAGCAGCGTGGATCGCTCTGACAGCCCCAAGGAGCCAGCTGAGGAGCCCAAAGCCATCAGCTTCCTCGGAGCGCTCCGGATACCCGTGAGTCATGGGATGTCCCTTGCATCATGACAGGGATGGAGGAAAGAGCAAAGCCAGGGCAGGTCACCCCATCAACGGGGTGCTCACAGGGCAAAAAATTGAGGAAAAAAACCCCACCATCTGGAGGAGGTTGGGAGAAGGAGGCTCCTCTGATGTCTTCTCCTCTCCTCCCAGGGCGTGGTGGAGTTCTCCCTTTGCCTGCTCTTTGCCAAGCTGGTGAGCTACACCTTTCTCTACTGGCTGCCCCTCTATATCGTGAACGTTGGTGAGTTTTCGGGGACGGTGAGGCAGGAGTGAGCCTGGCAAGAGGAGCATCTCCTCACCCCTCCCCTCTCCCTTGCAGCTCATTTCGGTGCCAAGGAAGCCGGGGACCTGTCAACCCTCTTTGACGTTGGGGGCATTTTAGGTTTGTCACGTACCCGGGTGGAGGGGGTGGATCGGGGATGATTTGGGGGCAATCCTGGCCTTGATGGAAAGTCCCCTCCATGGGAGCGCTTTGCTGGTAACACCATCTCTTTCCCTGGAGCACTGAAGCGATGATGTTTATTCAGCATCCGTAGCACTCAGCAGGCAGCAAATGGCCCTTGCTTTTATTTTGCCAGCCAGGTGACCCTTGCGACACCTTTCCTTGGGTCTCGCTTGCTCAGGTTCTCCTTTTTCTTAGATAAATAATACATTTTGCAAGCGTGGAAGGGACCAGAACTGCATGCAGGTGTAGGGAAACCAAATGCAGGGAGAAAGCAGTGCGGATAAATCAAAGCTCTTCGCTCTGCTATTACTATATTTAACCTTGGGGGCATCTCGCTGAAAAGATGGGGGCTGAAAGAGCATCACAGTGCAGCATCCCGCTGGATTTCGGGTTAATCCAGGAAGAAGCTTTGCTGCTGGGGCAGCGTGACCAATGCCCGTGACTCCTTCTTGCAGGGGGGATCTTTGCTGGCCTCATCTCTGACTACACCGGCGGCAGAGCCACCACGTGCTGTGTGATGCTGGTCATCGCCGCTCCCATGGTGCGTTGTCATGCGGGGAAAAAGCCCGGTCACGAGGGTTTCCTCTCCTCTGGCTTCTTTGAGTCACGGCCGCCTTCCTCTTCCCGAGCACCTGGGATGAGCTGGTCACGCGCTCAGCTGAGACGAGAGCTGGGATTGATCCACGTGCCCAGATGCTCCCGGGGTGGACGTCCAGATGTGGGGGCTGGGAGGGGATTGTGTAGTCATTGACAGCTAAAAAAAACCCCTTTAGGGGTGGTTTTTTCCTCCCTCCTGCCATAACCCCATTCTCTTAAAGCCCTGGGGGTCCCACTGAGCCCGTCCAGCTTTCATCTCTTTGCTTTGCATCCCGAAAGCCCCCTCATGCTCTGCTGGCGCTTGGCCGGGACGTCCTTCCTGAGCACCTGCACGAAGCTCGTTTGGCTTTGCTGCCGCAAAAACGTGGCTAATTAGCTGTAATCCAAGCCTGGTTGGCTCTGGGTCGCGAGCCTCTCCCCTCCAAAGAAGCTGGCACGCACTGAAAAGCAGAGAGGCCGCATCACATCCGCGTCCCCCGATAGCGCCGGCGGGGCAAATTACCGTCTGGCTTCAGCCGGCGGGGAGGTGGGCGGGCCTCGCCGGGCCATAAATCGCGGCAGCACCTCTGTTTGCCAGCTGCCAGGTATTTCATCTGGCAGGCAGACGGCGGGACGCAGAGCCAAGGGCGCACTTGGCTCCCCATCCCGGCTGGTGCTCTCCTCTTCAAACGCGGCGTAGAAGGGCAGTCTGCGAAGCTTGGCGCCAGCGATAATTCAGGTCCCCACCTTCTCCGTCCTGTCCCCGGGGTGCTGCTGCAAGGAAAGCGCTTGGGAAAACAGCTGGAATAGCTGTAACTGGTTCATCTCCTGTCTCTTTTCCAGCTGTTCCTGTATAACCATGTCGGCCAGAACGGCATCGGCACATCAATAGGTAAGGAGCTCCTCGGCACGGCCGGATCTGATCACCAAAGGGGCGATGGGAGATGCTGTGGACTCACCTGCCTTTATTTCTCCTCTTGAGCCGGGATCCTGGTCTGGGATTTGGGGGAGGGTGGTGCTGGATAAGCGTTCGCTGCCTGCTGGATGGGATCTCCCGGGGAAAACGGAGATGCACAGGGGACGGATGCGCAGGGGACGGATGCGCAGGACAGCGATGTCCGCACACGGACCAGGGACGATGGACCCAACGTCCTGCTGCTCCCTGCGCTTAAAGATTTAATCTCTTCCCGGGTACCTCCGCGGCCGTCTCGTTCCTCGTAGCGATGCTGATCATCTGCGGCGCTCTGGTTAACGGGCCCTACGCTCTCATCACAACGGCGGTTTCGGCAGATTTGGTAAGAGGCGCACCTCAGAGCCCGCCACGCTGCCCTTGCACACCCAAAGGCTGCTCCCTCTTTCCCAGAGGGATGTTTGCTGGGATTTTGACATTTTAGCTTTGTTTTCCAATGCCTCTGAAGCCCAGCGGAGAAGGGCAGGGCTGTCACACCTCGTGCTGCAGTCTGCACCCTCTCTTAAACACTGGTTTTTTTCCTATTGCTTTTTCACCTTGGCCACGTGACTCTGCTTCAGCGCCGCTGCATCTCCCTCTAAGCACAATCAGCGTGCAAAAATTTGCTGGGAAATCACCTGGGATTGCTGCAAGCTGTTGGCGATCCTGGTTTTGCTGTGGCTTAGCTGCAGGCGGTGTCCAAGTTCGGTCTTCCAGTCCACGGCTGGGTCTGATGCATGGAAATTGCTGCCCGGGGTGTGAGCAGCCTCACGCTAGGACTTGCCAGCTGCAGTCCCTGAAAGCCACTTTTCCTCCTTATGTTTTGCTCCTCCATCCCTACAGGGAACCCACGAGTCTCTCAAAGGAAACGCCAAAGCCCTTTCTACTGTCACAGCCATCATTGACGGCACAGGATCCATAGGTCTGTGCAGCTGGGGGATGCCAAGTACCAATTCCCCCGGTGCTGTGGTGCTGGGGGGTCCTGACCCTCTCTCCCCCGTGCACAGGGCATCTCCTAATGTGCCTCGTGTGCCCTCGCAGGTGCCGCGTTAGGGCCGCTGCTCGCAGGGCTCATCTCCCCCACGGGCTGGAATAACGTCTTCTACATGTTGATAGCAGCCGACGTCTTGGCTTGCCTGGTAGGTCCCTCCCTGGCGGGAGTCGTTTTGCTACCCTGGATATTCAAGGGCTCCCTTTTAGCCACCAGCTCGCCGGCGGAGGGCAGGGACGGTCCTCGGGAGACAGCTGGGCACAGGGCGAATTGCAAACCCGACTCCAAACCTTTGCCTCCATCCACTTGGCTTTTCCCAACAACCTCGTTCACGCACAGTTTTAGTTCATGCGATCTTCCCTAGGAAGAGCCTTAAAATTTATCTCCCAGCAACAGAAATGGCCACGCCGAGGCTGGTGGCTGCAGAGCCATCGGCCCCGCAGCGATTCCCCACCTTTCCTCTTGCAGCTCCTCGCTCGCGTGGTGGTCAAAGAGGTCCGCGGGTGGTGCGGCTGCATAGCGAGGAAGAGAGGGTACGTACGTACTGCCCCGGGGCGGCCTCCGGTCCCACGATGCCAAAACGTGGCGTCGGTGCTGCTCCGCAAAGACGTTTGTTATCCCTTGCTGTCACTGCTGCATTTCCGCGCGGGCATCACGTCAGGCTTCGTGAGGCCGTCTGCCCGATGTCTCGCTCCTGTGGGCACAAAGAGACACTTCCACCTCGAGCCAGGGCAGCACCCGGGGGATTTTAGCCATCCGCGCCTCACGAAACTCTCTCGGTGCTAAACACGCGGTCCTTGTGTCTTTGTAGCTCTAGCGTGCAGCTAACAGAGTCAGTGCTGGATGGGCAGTAGCTCGGTGTGAGTATCCCCGCTTGAGCCCTGAGGATTAAATGCAAACGCAAGCCTGATTCGCCCCGATTTTGAGTTTCGCTTGGCAGGCTCGGCCTAGCAACAGCCGCTCCGCTGATAATTTAAGGGCCGAGAGAAAGATTTGGGAATCAAAGGATCAAATCGTGATGGCCGGGAAAGAGAGTGCCAACAGGCGGGTGGGCAGCGAGTCCTCGTCGCCTGGCTGGCTTATGAGACCTTAGCCCAGATGCCCAATTAGCAAAACATTGATTAATGCACTTGAAATGGCTGAATTTATAGGCTGACTTGCCCACCCATGCTAACGAGCTTGATTACACAGAAGCGGGCTCGCTAATCAAATCCGTGGCCAAATCACTGCAGCAAAGGTGTAAATAATCTCCAAATCAGCACTGGCCCATCTCCGATTGCCACCGAAGCCCCCCACGAGCACCAAGGGGGAACGGGCCACAGCCAGTCCCAGTGGTGGGGGTGCCAGACCCCAGACCCTCGACGAACGTTTGGTCCTTTATGTCTTGTGTTTGCAGGTGAAAGACCAATAGTCTGGGCCTCACGCTGCGGTAAGTGCGGCCCAAATCTCCTTCTCCAGCCACCGGTGGAGGGCTGTCAGGCTCTGCTCTCCTGTGCCGGGGCTGGTTGGGGCGAGGACTGTCCTGGCCGGGTCGGCACTGTCCCCATTTGCACCAAAATCCGGCTGTTTTATGCTGGGGGAAGCAGCTGGCTCGGTTTGTGGAAATACTGCAACGCCTTAGAGGGCTTCGGGGAGCGCATTGTCTCCGGAGCAGCTTGTGGAGAGGAGGTGCAAACGCTGGGGGTTTTTTTTGGGGACGTTTCAGCTTTGGCTGGAGACAAAACGGTGGCTGGATCTCCTCCTTGCAACCTGCTTCTCGGCTGGGCTTGCAGTGCAGATGGGGCTGGGGTTTTTCCGGCAGAGCCGTTTCCCCTTTTGATCTCTCCGGCAGCACCACGGCACCCGTCATTGATCCCAACACCTGCCGAATGGCACCCACTGCGCTCAGCCGCTCGCTTCTCTCCCTGCAGGTTTAAGGAGTTTTGACGTGACCCTGCGAGCCGAGGCCCGGAGGGAGGAGAAAGGCTGGGGCATGCCGGGAGCGCATTCGTCTTGGCAGAGCCGAGGCACGGCCTCGGGCACGGCCCCGTGGGCTTGTACCGCCACCATGGGTTTGCTTTGGAGGGAGGCAGTGGCGAGGAGCAGTCCGAGGGCCCTGGCCGACCGGTTTTCTGGGCCGATTCTTCGCCATCGGCCGTTTTATTAATAAAAACGTGCGAAACCTGTGTTGCCACGCCGTGCCGTTTCCTGGTGGAGCTCAGCCAGGTCTGCGTGAACTTGTGGGTGCTGATCGCACCCCTCTTCTTGCTTTTTTTTCCACGTGCAGCCTCGCGTTTGCAAGCCTGCCCCATCCCAGCGCTCGATATTTCAGGATATCGGAGCAGCAGGACTGCGCCCGATCGCTTAAGGCACTGCCTCACCGACAGAGCGCCGCTTATTCTATGTAGAGACACCCCTGGGCTTTTCATTGAGCCCTAATTAAGCTCCTCGTCTCATCCCACTGCAAAAAACCCCCAGCATTTTTCCCGATTAGTACGATTCTTAATTCCTACCATTTAGCCCCAAAAGAAGGACCCGTAGCCATGCATCAGCCCCTGCACCATGGCAAACAGCTGCTCGCACACCATGGCCGCTCTCAGTCCAGCACAGGTGGCTGATGGTCTTCGTTAGACGCCTCCTAATTAGGAGGAGCCGTGTGACAGGAGCCCGGGACCCCCTGAGAGGTGCCGCTGGCCTGCCGGCCACGTGGGCTCCCCTGGGCAGAGGTGGTCCTGGGAGGCCCCGGCAGCGTCACTTGATAAAGGTGGGGGCCAGCTGTGCGGCCAGCTGTGCAGTCGTGGGGGGCCCCCGACTTTGATGTGCGAGGAGCCGGGGCGCAGGGGGCGTTTGCGAGCCATGGGGTGTGTTTCCCAGCCTGCTCGCCATTGAGGGATTGCGCCTGGGCAGGCTCCGGCTCTCCGCCCAGGGGAGAGCAGCGCTGGGTGCCAGGGGTTGCCGTTTATGCCCAGCGTAAATCTGAACTCTGATTGACTTCACCTCTTTGGATCTTAACCCAAGGAGAAAACATCTGGGCCTGATGCGATTTTATTAAGTGCTGATTTCATCAGTGAAGGGGAAAAAAAAAGGAAAAAAAGAAGAAAACCTGCTGGCCAGTTGGATCAGCGCCCTGTAAACCCCTGCAAGGTGATGGAGCGGCACAGGGGGGACAGGCAACTCAGAGAGCGGCAGCTGCGCGTTCGAGGTGGCGATGGCCTTCGGTCCCCTCCACGCTGACCCCTGGGAGCGAGCGGAGATGCTTGATGTGGCTTTGAAAACTCGCTGGTTGCCTGCAGATCCCTGGGGGAGAAAGGAGGAGAAATGATGGGGCGGGCAGCGAAAAGCAAAATCCCCAATTGCCCTTTTTCCCAGGTAAATAACCCTGCCCTGAGGCAAACCCTGATGGAGACATAGAGGAGAGGCGTCATGACAGGGTCTGTCCTCAGCAGAGACAACGGGCTGACATCGCAGCGTCCCCAGGCCGCACGGCTCCAGGCAAATGTGGCCTCTGACCGCACAAGGGTCAATGATGCCAGCAAAGATGCCACGCGCTGGGCTGAGAACGGTTATTTCAGTGCGTGTGTGACTCAACTTTTGCTTCGTTTAATTGCCATCCACCTTGTGGAGGAGGACGGGGGGGGGGCTTGAAATACATTTTCAAGCAAAAAATCCCAGAAGCCCTGACACACACAGGGGCTTACTGCAAAAGTTGGGGTTTTTTTCCCCTTTCTTCCTTTTTTTGCCCCACCTCCTGCCTGTTCTTTCAGCTGCTCATAGTTTTTCCGGGACAAATTTAGGCCTGGGCCATGTCCCGCTCGTGTTTGGAAAGTCTGAGCAGCTTTGGCTGTGCTGCCGGGAGCAAGGAGAAAGGGCAGACGGCCCACGGCAGTTTTAAACTTAAAAAAAAAAAAAAAAAAAAAAAAAAGGAGCCAAGTGCCAAAGAAAACCCCAGATCTTGCTGAGATTTTGGAGATCGAGGGGTGGGAGGGAAGGCAGTGGGGGATCCCTTGGGTTTGTCCCAGCCAAGGATTGTTTAAACCGAGCCAAGCTCCTCCGGGAGAAGTCTGCAACTCACCTCATCTCGTTCCTCCGCCGCCGGAGAAGGGGCCGCTGCTTTTTCCCCTGCCACGAGCCCCTTCCGTGCAGCGTTGCGTCGAGGGGGCTGTGCGAGCCAGGAGAGAACAAACACGCGTCCGCTGCTGTCCTGCCGATGGGAAAAAACATCGTGCCTGAAACGAGCTCATTAGGAACCCGCTTGGTAAATGCAGAGCCTGGGTGTTTTTCTATAGGTGACAGCACGGCCCCTGCCGCGACGATACCATTTCGGCTGAGCTTTGCCAGGAGGCAGCCTGGGAAGGGGTTGCACGTATTTTGGAGGAACGCCGTGAATCCACCAGGCTGCTGTGAAGGTGAAGAGGTGGCTGGGGCACGGTCCGTAATTACCTATGCAAGGAGCAGCCGGCGAACACTGAAGGGCTTTTTAATTAGCAGCCAAAGGCAAAGCGGGATTCAACAGCAGGGAAGCTGAAGTCAGCAAAGTCAAGGTGGAAATAAGAGGCCAGCTTTTACCAGTGAGGGTAATTAAGTGCCGGCAGAGCGCAGCACGAGGCGTGAGGAATTGCTGTCATTCAAGGACCTTAAATCAAGGAGAGGAGTTTCTCTGGCAGACACTTGCTCTCCCTCCGTCCCTGCTCCGGCACCACTCACCAGCCGGCCTCGGGCAGCAGGGAGCAGCTGCCCTCGGGTTGTGTGAGCCTGTGACGAGCTGGGTACCGGCATCCCGGTGCGGGAGCATCCCTGCTCGTTTCTAACGAGCCAGGCAGGGAATTTAGCGGGGGGAAAGGGTTGTTTTCCCACCTGACCTGAGAGCAGTTTGGCCACCCTCTTCCTGGTGCGCTCCATATCTTGCGCAAACATCCCTTTTGGCACGGCAGGTTTCTCTCGCTGGGATTTAGCAGGATTTTTTGCCTGCACGGGGCTGGCTCCTCGGGACACAGAGCACCCGGCGCTCCCATCCTGCAAGAAGAAAGCTGGGATCATTTGCTCGCAGTTTTGGGAGAAAGCTGGGCTGGGGCAGGGCTCTGCGGCTAGAACATCTCCTGAGCTCCCAACACCTTCGCCAGCGACTGAGAGGTTGGGATTTAAGCCAAACCCGCCCTCCTGCTACACGTTAATTGCAAAAAAAAACCCCCAAATGATCAGGGTGCTAGACAGAGGTGGATGTGCTTAGCGAGAGGTTATCCTCCTGAAGCTGAAGGTCTGGGTAGGGGACAGCAGGAAAAAAATCCCTGTTTGGGGCTGGTTGGAAAGCAGCTCCGGCTCATACCAATTCCTTGACGCGGTCTTTCCTTTCCCCAAGATAAACAGGAACCGTCTGGAAAGCCCCTGCGCGGGGAGGAGCAGAATTGCCCAGAATAAATAAATACACAGAGAGAGCCCGAGTTGAGTTCATCCAGCCGGTCGTTCCCCGCTGCCAAGGATGGCGAATGATGAGGATGGACCTCAAAATGTCTTGGGGGGGCAGTGGCGAGAGCACATGGGGCTCTTTCCCCAATGAGTGGGATTTTTGGGAAAGCGCTGAAATGGCCTCCTTGTGCAAGAGCCACCGTGTCCCTCCTGCAGCGTGGCTTTCCGCTCTCCCCAAAACACCCCCTACACGATGAGCTTTTTGACTGATTTTAGTTACAAACGAATTAAGGGGACAGAAAAAGCAAATATCTTGTGTTTATTTATGGCGTGAGATTGGAAGAAGCTTCACGTTTCTGCTTTTAGGGTTGGTTTTTTAGTGCCCCAACTGCTTTTGCCACGGTTTCTCCATTCGTCGGACTCAAAGCCTGGCACAGCACCGCCGTCTCCGGCTGGCACGGTTTGCCGCCGCGGCCTCACTGAGGCTCTCCAAATCAGCCCGCTGCTCTCGCACAAGCACGGGGAATAAAGACACAGCAGGCACGGAGCTGGAGCGAGCTGCAAGACTAGCTTCGTGTTCATAAATGTTATTAAGATGATGAATTAAATATGAATTTTGTTTCAGGCGTAACTTCAAAATCACCAAGAGACCCGACGCGCTTGTGTTGCATAAATGCTCGGCGTGTTCCTTAACACGATAGTTCAACTCCCTTGGACATAGGCTTCAGGATAGGAAGGGATTGAGCGTTTACGCAGCTCGAAAAGCAGATACACCTCTCCTCTGCCTTTTTTTGAAATGTACTTACATGTTTTTAGCTGACCGAGTTAGGGCTCCTGGGTGCTGGGGCATTTTCTGCAGGGGAAGCGTCATCTCCGAGCCCGCTAGCTCTGCCTTATTAATCTTTCATGTCCTGATAGCGATATTTTGTGACTGACAGCTGGCAGGACAGGGCTGGAAGAAGCCGGCCGGTTCTTTTATTTACTGTTCACCATCTTCAGTTCAAAACGAAAAAAAGGCAAAAAAAAAATAAATTCTCTAAAATGGGGAAAAAAAACCCAAACTGTAGAAGAGGTATGAGTTTCCTGCCCTCAGGTTTTTGGCAATATTGCCCCTGAACACAGCTCAGGGCTGCAGCACTGTCTCGCACTCGGCTTTAACCTCACAGCAATACTCGCTGCCCTCTCAACCATGAAAGGCTGAGCGGCTTCATCCCTCCGGGGCTGGAAAAACGCGAGCCGCAATGAACTCACCTCACCCAGCTACTGCGGGGCACCTGTGGGAGCCTCTCCCCGGCGCAGTATGGATGGTAAAGGCTCCTTCCCTGCTCCGAAACGGTCACACGATGCTCTGGGCCACCAAAATGTTTTTCTCCTACAAGCGAGTTAAAAGCCTTGTGAGATTTCATGCAAGAAAATAAACCCTTGCTATTGAGGGATAGCTAAGACAGGGCAAAGCAGTAATTACTGCTAGTTAAGTACAGACATCCAGCCTGTGTAAGCTGCTGCCATCAACAGATTGATTTGCAGCACGGGCAGGAGACAGAGGCATCTGCCAGCTGACAGCTTGGCCCAGCCTCCCTGCTCTGCTTCAGCAGGGCTGTTCCCCTCTGTTTCCATGAAAAAATAGGGAGATAAATGGGATTTGACCCCATTGCTGCCACCGAAAAACATAAAGAATGTTTTTTCCCACCCAAGAGGAAAGGTATTGGAGTCAACTACCAGCTCCAGTCAGTGGTCTGCACTAGTGCGAGCAATGGTTTCGTATTTTAGGGTAGCAGAAAACGTGTGCCTTCGGCTCCACGCCCCAGGATGACAACTTGGGGTCCCGCCACACGTGGGAGACACCGAGGCATCAGCAAGGTCCTTGAAAAGCAAGAGGGTTTCTTCGTGAGCTGACGGGATTGTTTAACACAGGGAGGCAAGACCTGGCGTTCCTCCACGTCCTTGCGGAGGGGAGGTTTCAGGGAACAGGGATTACTCCCCCGTTTCAAATCACCCACCAAACGAGGCCAGATTCAGCTCGTTGCCGGGAATGCTGCAGGAAGGCTGAACAGTGCCCGTTACAGAGACAACAGAGGAGTAAACAGTCAAAGGGACCGTCCCCAACGATCCACAACCACACGCTGAATTTCCAGAAAAATCCCCATGTCTGCCACAGGAAAAGGCGGTTTTCAGAGACACTGTCACCAAAGGGTGGCAAAAGAGAATAAATAAAGACCAAGTCAGGGGTTTCTCAGAGAGTTTTATTAAACTAAGGTGAAAAAGGAACGATAACAAACCATCTCTTGTGGATAATGGTAACAAACCATCTCTGCTCAGTTCAATTCATTGAATCAAGTGTAGTATAAAGTGCGTGGGTTTCAACCCTCCTGTAAAAGAGAAAAGAACAGAGAACAGGTTAAAGCACCTTTGCATTCTGCAGAGTCCCTGGAGACGAAGGCACTCATGCTCAGTCCAAACTTTGCTTTTAAGGATGAAAGATGCAGTGCTGGGCGCAAGCAACACACTTCACTTGCTTCGCTGGCTCTTTCTGAGCTCAGAAAAACTCGACGCGTTCACCTCCAGAACAGTCTCCTGGTCTCCCTTCCTGGTTTATTGCCATGAAAATGGGATTTTCTCTTCGCGGGGATTGCCGCCTCTGGATGCTGCTAGCTGCTGTGGAGTGGTTTGGCATACGTCGGCTCCATGAGGTGGTAAATCAGGAGCAGGAACAGGCACCCAAGCAAGACCAGGCTCATCAGCGCCAGGAGGACAAAGCGGCCGATAAAGAAGGTGTCCACGATCTGTGGAGAGCAGAAAAAAACCTCATGACACACGTTACAGCCTCGGTCTGCTCGAGGAGCCTGGAGGGCGCACGCCATGTCCTGGAAAAGAGGACTGTCCAAGAAGATCACCCCAGGAGGAAAACCTTTGGGGTTCCCCCAGATTTCTCCCCTCGCTTTTCATTCCTGACACAGGTGCTCTCTGTGGGAAGTGGGGTGTGCGACAAATGGTTGAAAGAAGAATCCTTTTCCTCTGAAAAAAGCTGCTCGTGGGAAAGCTACTGTGGAGGAAAAGAACAGCACAGTACCGAGCACAGGGAAGAAACACAAGTCAAAACCTGCAGCAGCTCTCCCTGGCCACAAACCTCCCAGAGCTGCAAGAAACTGCGCACAATTCTTCCCTTTTAGAAGGGAAATGGGGCATGGGGCGGGGAGAACAAAAAAAGATTAAAAAAAGAAGATACAGCGGCAAGGCAGGACACACTGAGAAGCCAACCGCAAGAAGCCTGGTTAGGAAATCATCATCTCGGCTCCTGAGACTACCCCAGAGCTTCGCTCGCCCCCCAGCGCAGTTTTCCAAAACGCATTAGCACACGCTCAGCCTTGGTGTTGCTGCAGAAAGAGTCTCTTGTGAGTGACACATTGGCTCCTTCTGCATGTTTCACTTTTTAATTAGCCAATTAGCAGAGTTTCGGTGCAGAAAGCCCAGGTCATGTATTATTGATAGTCAGGGCAGGTCCAGTCCAATTGAAGATCCAAAAAAAATAAGCTTTCCATTTCTGTTGGCCTCCCGGGCACAAACACATGCTCGGCTGCCCTTCATCTCACTTCCAACCTTTACACGAGCAGGTCCCACGCAAGGCAGAGAAAAGAAACAACTTACAAGGATCTTTAGTAGCGATTTACACAGATCAAGATCTAGAAGAGCAATAATTAATGCGCATTAATAACAGAACAGAGGAAACGGCACCTAAAATGCCACAAAACTTTGTGTATTCAAAGCTCAAAGAGCTCTGGGAAAGCTCAAGATGGCAGCTCAGGCAGCGGTCACGCAGGCAGCCTGATGCGACCCAAAAATTGGGGGAGATCCCTGCGCCTGACAACAGACAAGGGGCTGTCTAAAAACACAGACGGCTCCATGCTTGAGCGCGGTAATAACCTACAGGAGAGCCAAAATGCAGTTACTGGGCTTTAAAATACAAAACAGAGCTGAGGTAAAGTGAAAGGCTGCAGAATTAGAGGGGTGAATTATCAAAACTACCTGCCACATGGCTATCGGCGTGCTCCAAGGTGTGTTGGAAGATGGAGGCAGGCGGCAGCACAGAGAGCCAGGACCAAGCTGTGAAAGGGGATGGCAGAGGGGGAGCAGAAGCTGCTCGAGCTCAGGGCTGGGAGGGATAAAAGCACGGGTGCGATTCCTGCACAGAGCCCCTCGGGCCTGGGGATGGGAGAATGGGGGCTAAAACCCACCGGTCACGTATAACGGCATGTAAATAAGGGATTTTGTTAAGGAAGTAAATAGAACCCTGCTCTGCGAGCAACACAGCCTGCACCAACTCCAGCCTGTGCTGGAGCAGGAGACGCAGGAGGCCGAAAAGGCAGCGCAGGGCCACCCTGAGGGAAAGGCCCATCCCCGGGGCCTCGCGGCGGCCCCTGGGGCCCATCCCTAAAGGAAAGGCGCATCCCTGGGGCCCCAGGGCATCTGCTGGGGCCCATCCCTGAGGGAAAGGCCCATCCCCGGGACCCCAGGGCAGCATTTGGGGCCCATCCCTGAGGGAAAGGCCCATCCCCGGGGCCTCGGGGCACCCGTGGGGGCCAGTCCTGAAGGAAAGGCCCATCCCCGGGGCCTCGGGGCACCCGTGGGGGCCAGTCCTGAGGGAAAGGCCCATCCCTGGGGCCTCGGGGCAGCCCCTGAGGCCCATCCCTAAAGGAAAGGCCCATCCCCGGGGCCCCAGGGCATCTGCTGGGGCCCATCCCTGAGGGAAAGGCCCATCCCCGGGACCCCAGGGCAGCATTTGGGGCCCATCCCTGAGGGAAAGGCCCATCCCCGGGGCCTCGGGGCACCCGTGGGGGCCAGTCCTGAAGGAAAGGCCCATCCCCGGGGCCCCAGGGCAGCTTTTGGGGCCCATCCCTGAGGGAAAGGCCCATCCCCAGGGCCTCGGGGCACCCGTGGGGGCCAGTCCTGAGGGAAAGGCCCATCCCCGGGGCCTCGGGGCACCCGTGGGGGCCAGTCCTGAGGGAAAGGCCCATCCCCGGGGCCTCGGGGCACCCGTGGGGGCCAGTCCTGAGGGAAAGGCCCATCCCTGGGGCCTCGGGGCACCCGTGGGGGCCAGTCCTGAGGGAAAGGCCCATCCCCGGGGCCTCAGGGCAGCTGTTGGGGCCTATCTGTGAGGAAAAGGCCCATCCCGGGGCCCATCCTGAGGGAAAGGCCCATCCCTGGAGCCTCAGGGCATCTGCTGGGGCCAGCCCTAAGGGAAAGGCCCATCCCCGGGGCCTCGGGGCGGCCCCTGGGGCCTTCCCTGAGGTAACATCCCGCCGCCCCCAGGCCCGCTTGGCCACGCATGCCGTGGCATGGGCTCACCTCATCAGTGGCGAGTGTGGCCGGGCGCTCGTCCTCCCGGGGGAAGAGCAGCAGCGCGGCGCTGAGGACGGCGGCTCCCAGCGTCACCAGCACCACGGCGAACCTGAGGGGAGAGGCGGGCGGAGCGGCCTCAGCACCGGGCCTGGCCTGATCCCCGCCCCCCCCCGCCCCTTCCCCGCTGCTCACCGGGCCCGGCCGGCTGCGCGGGAGAGCGCCAGGCAGAGCAGCAGCGCCAGGCCCCAGAGCAACAGCAGCACCAGCACGCCCGGCCCCACGCCCAGCACCATACCCGCCATGCCGCTGCCGCTTCCCCCTAGCAACCGCGCCGCGCCGCGGCGGACAAACCAATCAGCGCCGCCCGCCGCTCGACCGACGATTCCCATTGGCTAAGGAGAGGATCGAGGGGGCGGGGCCGCGGCTTTTGCCGCGCCGCGAGAGGCGGGGACGCGCCACTGCGCTCCCTGTGAGCCGCTACCGGTCCCGGCTCCCCCGGCTCCCCCGGCTCCCCCGGCTCCCCCGGCTCCCCCGGCTCCCCCGGCGTCAGGGAGCTCACAGGACCCTCCTCCAGCTGCAGCCCCTCCCGCCACTGGGGTTCCCCCATCCCGGCCGTGGGAAGGGCTCCCGGTGGAACGGGAATTTCCCCCACTCCTGCTCCCGGTGCGTAATTACCCCAGCGTTGCTCGTTGCGTAGGCTGTGCCACCGGCCGCAGCCGCCAGCCAGCTCCTGCCCGCCCCGCTGCAGGGAGCATCTCTGTTTGAGCAAGGTCTCGACCCCCAAAACCCTGAAATTTAACTGCCCACGCCCTCAAAATATTTAGGGGCAAAATCAGGCAGATTTGGTTAATGCGAACACGGCTGGATACGGCAGGGTTTTGTGCTGCTGTGGGACAGCAAGAGTGGGGGTCGAGGGCCCCCGAGCCAAGCCAAGGAGGTTTGTCGATGCACTGAGCGTCTTTTAATACCGAGATGAGGGATTTCCATTTTAAACCCATTTTTTTGCCTGCTTTTAAGTCCCGTTTCTTCCCCATCGCATCTCACCCATCAGACTCGGGCCGGTGTGGTTTTATGGGTGACTTTATGCTGCTACTCACGGCTCGTCTACCGGTTAACCCAAAAAAAGTAAATACGTTGATATATTCAGTTTTTCCTCTCACCTACTTGAAGTCTGCTGATACCTTGACTGCATAAAATGTCACGTAACCGCTGTTTTCTTTCTGTCATTTCTTTCAATGGGAGGAATAAAACGGCGATTAATTATGCTGCGCGGCACCGACCTGCCTTTTCCTGCGATGAAATCGAAGTCGCCAGCGTGACATCAACGAGTTCGGCAAGCAGAGCGCAAACTGTCTCCGACACCTGCCTTTACTTGGCATCGAGTAGGAACCGCCTGCCAACATATTAAAAGCGTATGTTTGATAGCAAACTCCTTCCCGTACTGTCTCGTGCCATTAATCCCACCAGAGAGGGTTTTTTTTTCTCTGCAAACCCCACATTGGCGATGCCCGTCTTTGCCATCGTTTTCCCAACCCTTCTCTCCTGTTATTCCCCGTGTTTCCTGCTCCTGCTGGCAATCAGGAATGATAAATTTGCTCCTGTTGTTTGAGAATCTCCCTTTGCTTTTCTCTATTTTCCCATTTATTTGCATTTTTTGACCCCAGTACTTTGTAAAACCCCAAATTTCTTCCTAGCCCTGTTTTCATAGAGACCCTTCTCTTTCATCATCATTCCTCTTCCATCCTTTGGCTTTCCATCTAAAAGTGATCATTATCGTCCATCAGGCAATACGAGGCCACGAGGCTTTTCCTTTACTGAATTTTCCCTTTTACCTTTTACCCGCAGCTTCAACAACGGCATCTTTAACCCGTTCCCGTATCAACTGTGTCTTTTCACTATTTATTATCTGCTTCATCTCCTCTTGGTGCTGCCTGGTAGTTTCTTAACGATGTTAAGCAAGCCCAAGAGGCTGCAGCAGAGAGCTTGAACCATCCAGCTATTGAACCCACTGCTGGACCACGCCACGTGCCAGATATTTGGCCAGAGGTCGAAGAATAAATCTGATATATGCCCCAGCAACCGCATCCAGCGGCCAGGTTTTAGCCATGTTGCTTGTTGGTTTTAACCCCATCTGTTGTATCCAGCATAGTTGGGCTGATGGTAACTCAAGCACTAAGATTTGGAGGTGAAACGATGCCCAGCATCACTCCTAGAATATTTATTTATGTGGCACGTGTGGCATTGCAGCAGCGCTACGGGTTTCTTTGAGCTCAACGGAGGCAAGCTGTAAATCCGCAGCTAAGGAACTGGGAGAAGGTACCTGGGAAAACAAACTTCATCGTTGTGATATTCCCAAGCACAACCCTCCCGAGAAATTTCTTCAACCCACCTGCAACAAAACACATCATCCTAAACACCCTCCTCTTTATCTCAGCCTCCCCTTGCCATCAGAAATGCCTCGGCAGGGATTCGCCTTACAGGACTGCTCTGGCAGCTGGTCAGCTAAATGCAAAGATTAGATTTTATGGCCAAAGAATAATTTATTGCTGTCTTAAAATGATTTTTTTTTTTTTTCCAACTTTTACCTGCTGGGATTGGGTATCATTTACTGCTTGTCTCAGAGTTGCATTGAACCTGTAAAAAAAAAAAAAAAAAAAACCAAAAAACCAGAAAGGGGGGAAAAAGCAATGCTGAATATAAAATGTGAATTCAAAAATGTAGGAAAGGGGCAGAAATTGAGGATTTTTGCGTTGTTTGCAGCGATTGCTTGACTCTGGGAGAAACTTCATATTTGTGGTGTTTTTTTTCCAGGATAACGGCTGATGTGTGGATGTCTGCAGATCTGGGTTTCACCGAGACTTTGGACTTACGTCCAAACCCTTGCTCTGGGCAGGACTCATCAAACCAAAGACAAGCGATGCACTAATGATTAATTCCAGGTCCAACATGTTTGATATCAATAATCTAGGTACCATAAAGCCTTTACTGGCAAGGCTCTCAAGCGATACCGCGCTTTACGTGGTGAATAAGGAGAAGCGGAGTCATCCAGATGCTGTTGAATGCTCACAGCCCACCAAAACCCAATGCAAAGAATTTATTTGGACACAAATATTTCAGGTGGTCACCGATGGATGGGAGATGCTGTCCTGCCCAGGAACAATTTGAAGGATGCTTCATCACCGCAGGTTGTTTTTCCCAAGGGAAAAATCAGGGGATTGCGGCATTTCTTGGCAAAGGCGTGAAAAAGATCCTGATGTTGGAATTGGACAAAATGGGCTCAGCAGAGAGATGCAATTAGCGTTAATCAAACGCTTGGCCCAGGAGGACGGAGAGGTCACCTTACTTCAAGGGCTGCAGGGCAGGATCAGATGGATCAAAGCTCTTTTGTAAGACACCGTTCAAGGAGCAGCCCCCAGAAACGGGGCGGGTTTGGGTCAAGATGGCATTTTTTGGGTTAAAAACTGCAAATCCACCATGCCCGGCTCATCCCAGTGGCCCAAATGACCAACACGATCTAATATCAAATGATATTAAATGGTCAAACTCTCGCTGGCGGAGTTGGAAGCTCTGGGGGAATTGGTTTAAAACTCTTTGCGCAGTCGTAAAACTTGCAGTTTTACGGCTGGAGCTCCCTGACGCTCTAATGTTAGAATTAAAAAGAAACAGGCATCGATGCAAGCAAGAAAATATTCTGCTCCTGATTTAAAGACTAGTGAATTGCTAAATATTTTTATTAGCGGCAAATTTGCAGCTTGCTGGAACTAATTTCACGCCCGGTAGATATGGAGCTTAAGCTGGGGATGGCGTTAAATTACTCTCTTGTAAAGGTATTTAAGCCTTATGATGGGGATGCCGTTAGATGGTGGGAGCCTGCCTGGGGACCCCCTTTTTGGGGTGGCTTCTCCTGGGTCGGGAGCCCAGGGATGGCGGCCAGGGAAAGCCGAGCTCTTGCGGCGTTGGTACAAACCCATCATTTCCCCCTAGGGTGTGATAGGAATGACCACCCCCCCTCATTTGCATAAATTTGCTTACAGAGGTTTGCTGCAAACCAGCACAAGAGCGGGATGGTCGCAGGGTCCCGGAATCCTCCAGCCTGGAAAGATGCTATTGATATTTTTGGGGTGTTTTTGGCTTATTTTGGAGATTATTTAGGATATTCAGGTTTTACTTGATTTAATTGATTTTTAAATTTATTTAATTGTTTTTTAGATTTATTTAATAGATTTTTAATTTATTTAATTGATTTTAATTATTTTAATTGATTTTTTTATTTAGGATATTCCGGGTTTAATTGATTTAAGAGATGGGTAAATATGGGCACGGCCGGGTCCCCAAGTGCCCTTGCCCTCCATGCCCATTATTTCCACGTCATCTTCGTCGGCCGGAGGTTTTATGCCTTGGAGACGGTTTTCCAGCCCAAATCCCTCCGTCCTCCTTCTGCAAAGCCTCCGGGTGCACTGGGAACCACCCGGCTTAACGCAATGGGAAAAACCCATCACATTTCGGTTTGCCCGGATACAAACCGGGACAGGTGCAGGGATGGGGTCGGAGGATGCGAAGCCTGAGAAAGCAAAGCGAAGGCGTCGAGAGGATCCGATTACCCCTCTAAAAATACCTCCAGGAGGGTGGCGGTGGTAAACAAGAGCTATTTAAATCCCCCAGTCCACTTTCTGCAGTGGAAATACATGAGGTTAAATAGTTCTCCCTGACTTCTTGGAGGACACGTATGGCCAAGAAGTGCTAAGTTGTCCTTTTCCAAAGAGAAATCCCTAAGAAAAGAAAGTTAAAATAATAGGAGAGGGTTTGTAATGGCTCCAGTGGGGATACAGCTCTCTCTCGCAGGAACCCACTTTGGATTATCTCTCTCTTGCTGATGGCGGAAATCAATTTTAATCGTCCTGACGGGAAATGAGGATGTAAGACTTCAAACAGAACAAATCCTGCAATGTTCAAAAAATAATAAGATGGGATATGAAGTCACTTTTAAAATAAAAAAACCCTCATCCCAGCAAGAGGAGATGCCTCTAAAAGCCCAAAAATGCCTCAGCTGGTGGGAGGTGGAGGAGTGAAAGCATTTCCTGTGGTTCGACGAGTCCGACCCCAACCGAGAAGCACTTGGAGAAGGTGGATGGAGGAAGATGGGGCGTCTCCGTCATCACCCGTTGTGGTTTAAAACACTCCTGAGTGGGAGGAAGTTAGTCGTTTTTTGGTTTTGGTGACTTTTTGTACTAAATGCAATTTTAATTCAGTCCAGTGAATGTTTTTATACTTGGCTCTCCGAAGTTAAAGCAACTGCAGAGTGATTTCCCTAAAAAACCCTACCCAAAAAAAAGGCCCTGCAAGTTGTCTTCTGGGGATGCTTGACACGGGGTGACATTTCCCCATGGGATCAAAGCCCCTGGCTGCTATCGTGGCAAAATCTGACCCTCATATTGGCAACCTGGACACATCTGAGTAAAGACAGGAGGAGAGGAACCTTCCGAGAGACTTAAATTGGGTTGTAGAGAGCCCTCCCTGGGTGCTGCAAGTGATGGAGCAGAGGCAAAGCTAAAGGAAGGAGCGAAAGAAGCAATGGAAAAGGAATATAAGACGGTGGAGGGGAGAAAGGAAGGCAAGAACAGGGTCTGGGGAGATGCTAAAAATTATAATTTGCTCTTATAATGGCATTCCCGAAGGTGCTAAAGCCCATGGTGAGATGTTTTTCCAAAAAACTTCTATTTCCCATAGGTTTCTCCAAGAAATGCTATTTCCCATCAATCTTACCCTCAAAAGAGTATCAATACGGGACCTCTGTGTCATCGCTTCTGGAAAACTCTTGCCTTTAGCCGTGTCAACCTCTTCCTCCTTCCAACCCAAGAGTTTTTAGGCAAGAAACCAAGGAGTCATCGATAATAAAACCCTCGACACTTCACTTTAAGTGGCTCATCATCATTAGTTCTTTTGGTATTCCTCATAATGGCATTAATCACCGGCCGCTCATTAGACTTTAATGTGCCCGTAATATGTTCATCCGTAGTAATTCAATTGCAATTGAGCGGTCAATAACGTCTCCTTATTGGAAAGGGTTGGGCGATGGCAACGTCCATCCATGGTGGGATGTTGGGCGACTGTGAGCAACCAGCATCTGCTGAAATGGCCTGAATTTGTTGCCGCAGTCCCTAAGACCGTCAGGCAGGGGTTTTTTTTTTGGCAGCCGAGCCCGTTTGCAGTTTTAATTACGGTTTTATTCTCCGCTCCTTGCAACACCTTGCTCTTGCCCTTTTTCATTTGACATATATCGATTTTTTCCCCCCGTACCTCGGGCAGCAGCTTGGAAATGATGTGGCTGTTGTTGTTTTTTAAAAAAAATTTAATTTCCTTCCTTATTTTTGTGTGGCGGCGGGGAAATTAGTTGTGGTGGGAACTGTCTGGGCCTGGAGCAGCAAGGTCAAAGCGCTGCGTGGCTCCTGGGAGCTTCCTTCAAAAGTCACAGCGTTGCCCTTAAGATGTCTCCCCGAGTCCTGAGCATGTGGGATGTGGTTTTTATATCACAAAATTAAATTCTGGATTTTCACACACCTCAGGGTCATTGGTAAAAAGGATGTTCTTGTGTATCCGGCCATCACGGCGCTCGATCAACTCATGGCTTTGTCCTACCACCTGTGGACAACCCAAGGATGGAGATCATCCACCTCTCAGGGACTTCCCCGGGCTCCACAAACCTCCCTGGCCAGGCGTTTCTCCTCACCTCCAACCTGATCTTTTAATTGCTGGTGGATGGCAAAAAAAATAGGAGATGAGTCCTTTCTGCTGCATCATGACTCCATGGTCCTTCCAAAACCACGCAGCGGTTGCCCCGTGTTCTCCAAGGGCACCGTTTTATTTCAGCCCTGGGGTTTTGCTCTCGGACCTGGGGAGCTTTGCATCCCAAAGGGTGCATGAAACTTATTTTGCTTTCTTTTGCCTGCGGAGGAGATATTATGTCGTGCTTTGGTTTTCTCAGGTCCATCAGCAAGTCTCTGAGATAACTCCAGCAGCCGAGGGTATGAATCATTTAGATGGTATTTAAGATCCTTTTGGGTAACCTGTACAAAAAAAAAAAAATATTAGAAGGCGGCTAATCAAACGGCTTTGAGGGCTGTAAAAAAGCAGAATTCAATCCCTGCAAACTTTCCTAGATGTAATTTCAGGAGAGATCAAAGATGACACTAACCTAAGGAAGTAAAGCTACTCAAAATTCAAAGTTTATAGTCCATCTGTCTCTTTGCTTCAGGGAGCTGGTATTAAATTTATTGCTAAATAAAACAAATAAGCCTAGGAAAAGACGGCGTCGAAATCTGCATACTCGTAAGAGAATTAACAGAGCTCTCTTGTTATGATGGCTGCTTCTCAATTTGCATCTTTAAAGAGTTGTGACCATCTCTCCGCTTCTCCCTTCGCCGGCTCCTCTGAAGCCGGGCCGGTGCCGGCGGTTGGTGCCGTGCTTGCATCACTTGGTAAAGAGATGCTGCGGATGAAGGTTGAGTTCCCATCGTGGACTGAACCGAAACGAGGGTGGGGAGGGGATGCTGAAGCCCAGCCAAGGTGAAGAAACATCTCAGGTGGAGCCAAAATTTAAAAGGGCAGGATTCAGCATCTCCACGTCGCTTTTGCCGGCTCGCTGGTACCCAACTACCGCATATATCCAAGTTAAAAATAAGTTGGGGGGGTTTATTGCTTTTCCTGGCTTATCCCGTTAATCAACCCTAGCTTTTATTTTCACAGTGTTTGTACAAGGTGTAGTTTTGTGATTATTTCGGTTTTTTATCCCCCCGGGTGCGTATCCCTCCAGCCCACCCCTATCTCAACCGGCTGATATCGCCTCTGGAAAACAGACTCCAAATCTTGCCCAAGTGCTGGAGGTAAGTCGCTTTAAACACCCAGATCCTCCTTTTTTTTTTTTTTTTTTTTTTTTTTTATCCTGGAAATGCTTGGGGAAGGATCAGTCGATCGGATGCTCGCGGGAACTTTGCATGGGAGAGCCTGAAGGAGCAGCAAGAACCAGCCACGGACTTATTAGCCCTTGAAATTAAACATTTAAAGCACGTAAGTTGGCAGCAGGGATTTTCTAATCGAAATACATATAACCTGCCATTATCCAGCATTTTTCCTCCGGAAGGACCCCAAAGTCCTTTCCCGGCTCCACGAGCCATCGTTAACCCCTGCTCAGCCAATGCGGGGAGGGGAGAAATTCTATTTTTTCAGGTCTTCTCCCACTCGATCCCGGCTGCTTGGCGGAGGCGACGACAGGGAAAAATCCTTTCTTTCGGCTTTAGCTTTCTTTTCTGTTATCGATCCATCAATCCTGCACAAGAAATAAGCTTTAATCTTATTTAATCTCGCATGGGGAAACCTCCGGGAATATCGAGCCATCCCGGCATCGATCACTTATTCTTAATACATCCTCCTTGTGCCTATGGATTATCGATAAAGCCTTTAATTATATTCTCCCGTGTATTTATCTGTTAATAGTTGTCAAATCTGCGTAGCGTTACTCGCTCTTATTTGTGTGTCTGAGACAATTTAAAATGCACGGTGGCTTCAAAAATGATGCTGTCGCCTTGGTGCCGTAAATCTTTTTGGGTTCACTCTCATTATTCCCAGGAACATCACGTGCGGAGGTAAAAATAAACATATCTAGGAAGAGGAGTTGCCCCCGTGGGTATCTGAAGTACCACAAACCGAGGGAAATCAGCTTTAATAGAAATCCTCCATGAGCTAAATATTTAAAATTTGGGGAATCGCTTAACTTCAGCCCGGATTCGGTGCAAGCATTGTTGGGTTCGGACAGGCAACTGTCCGTGTGTCCCATTCCAGGTTAATTATGTTGTTTTTACGGTTGCGTTGGATGATGCTGATTTTTTTCCTCTCTTCTCGAAACTCGCAACGGGAGAGGGTTTGGAAAGGGGTGAGGAAAATACCCGTATCCTAAATGTCTTCTAGAAACCCAACGCACATTTTAAGGGGTGATTTGTGTTAAGCGTCGTCCCCCGATGGCAGCGCGGTGCCCGAGCAGGAGGGATGAAGGGCTGGTGGGTACCACCACCCTCTGAGCTGGGACGCTTTGGAGCAGCGTCTGATCCCAAACAAGTCCTAAATTTTCCTTAGGGATCCCTTTTTAACATCCTTTAACTCCCAAGGGGGTCGGGCATCCCCCCAGGCAGCGGGCTTGGAATTTGGAGGGGTTATCCCACCCCTCGAACCCCCCGCAGTGCTTAAGCCAGGCTCAGCCTTAGGAGCCAAGCCCCGGCCGTGGCTGCATCCTAAAACCCCATCTTGTTTTTAACATCTCTCGTTTAATAATTTACTCGGCTTCGCTCTTATGTATTTTTCAGAGTATCCCGTCACAGTTTTCTTAGAGAAATCCGACACGAGCAATAATGCAATCTTGGAAAGAGAATTGAATTATTTATGGAGGAGCAGTCAAACGACGGAGACTAAACCGCTATATTTTATGTAATTTGTTTTCTCCTGAAGCCCGTTATGTAAAAATGTAAATATTGCTGGTTATATATGTCGCCGCTCTTGCCAAATGTTTAATATTTTAGCAAACTCGCTCCGAGTACTCATCACTTTGGAGAAGGAACCGTCCGTGTGCTCTTGAATAAGCGCTGATTAGTTTGCGGTAATTACATATTTACGACACTGACTTCGAGTGCGCAGAAAAACATCCCTCCGAGATGCCCGCGCCCCAGCTTCGGGGCAGGTAAACGGCACAACCCCCAAATTTTGGGGGACCCCTGAGTGACGAGGGTTTAATTTCAGGGAGGTTTTCCAGCGGTCCGTGCCCTGGCTTGGGGTGGGGATGTGGAATAAGGTGTTTGATCGAGGGTTTTCTGGGTTTGGGGGTTTGGACGTCTCTTCCAGCTGGGTGCCACCTGCGTCCCTGGGCTGCAGTCACCGGAGCGTGGTCCCGGGCGGGGAGGAACGGGTTGGCACCCACCGGAGCCCCCGAGGGAGCTGGGCTCTGCATCCCGAGCATCCCCGGTCCTGCAGATCTGGGGAGCTCGGGGCTGGCAGGATGGGATCCAATCAAAAAAAGACCATCCAGGGGCGACCTGTTACAGCAGAAAGACGCTTTTCTGGGGGGAAAAAACCCAAGATTGAGTGCAGGAGACTTTTAATTTACCGCCGGAAAAAATACAGCAAGACCCCATGGGTAGGTGTTGAAGCGGAGCCAAATCAACTGGGAAATCAGGCGCCGTTTTTTTTAACCAGGGATGATAATTAACCTCTGGAAAAACTCTCCAGGGAAGAAGCGGCTTTTGCATTTGCGGAGGAAAAATCCAGGCCTGGATACTTTTCCTGGAGGATGAGCGCGAGTTTCTGAAACCAGCGGAGGAATCGCTTTGGCGAACAGAAATTGGGGAAGAGGAGTGAGACGCTCGAGGAGCGAACATGGGGATGCTCCAGGAGCGAACATGGGATGCTTGAGGAATGAACTTGGGATGCTCGAGGAGGAAATATGGGATGCTCGCTGCTGCTGGCGCCAGAAGTAACAGCCCTTCATCAGGAGAACCCTAAAATGTTGGACACTTGGACATTTTCAGCGATGATGTGGCTTAAAATACGCCCCACGTGCACCTGCCCTCTTTTCATCTCCATTTTTCAAGGCGAGACGCCGAGCAGGGATGATCCCACCGTCCCTTGATACCACGATGATGGGGTTTCCGTCACCTCTCCTATTCAAATCCTCCAGCTTCTGAAAAACCTGAAATATTTTTTGCCCGGCATCCCCAGCTGGCTGAAACAACCGGCGACAGCTTTATGGCTCCTCGTCTTCGCTCGCTCCCGTGGAATAGTAATGAGGGGGGGGGAACCGTCCCGTCGGCTGATTTACAAGGCAAGAAATTCTTATAAATCATCGCCCCAACCCCTCCAAAGGATCGGGCGGGATGCTCCGAGTTCCTGCTGGTTGTCCCAGCGACACGATGCAGGGATGCTTTTTTTTTTTTTTGGGGGGGNTTTTTTTTTTGGGGGGGGTGGGGGGGCGGGGATGCATCCCAACCACCCGCTGCATCTCTCCGTTACTTCATCGGTGGAGCCCGGGTCTGTTTTCGGTTGCTCTCCGATGGCCAACCCAAAGGAGGTCACCGCATTTTAGAGGCTGCTCCCAACTACGAGGAGCAAACGTCGGTGCAAATATTTGCCAGATGGTTTTTTTGGGGGGGGGATAAACTGGAAGGAGGGGTTTTAGAAAGGGGGTTTTGCAAGCGGTCACTCGCCCCAGGAAACCCAAGAGGGGAAATTGGGGTTTTTTTGGGTTCCTAGCTTTAAATTTAAGCTCGTTCTTCCACCTTTCCCATCACATCCCCGACCCTACGGCCATCCCTTACGCATCATTTATTGCCGCTGGCTCGTACGTCCTGCTGTAACTCTTCGGAGACGATTTTAACCCATCCCGAAAGAATTCTGGGGCTGTTTCGAGTGATTCCCTCTCCCATCCAATATTCCTTAGGAAACGGGGAGAAATTCAGCATTTCTTACCAAAGTCGGTTTTAACGGCATTTTTTATCGGGGAAGGGGATGGAAAATCAGGAGAAACCAAACTGTGGCTCGGGCTGATCTGGAAAAATCAGTCCCTGTGGCTTTTGCAATAAATTGTGGGAAAATTTGGCTGCAGGACCCGGTGCTCCCAGTGCTCCCAGTGCTCCCAGTGGAAGCGCCTCCAGGGAAACCTCATCTCCAGGTCCTTGGGAGAAGAGGGGGGGGGGGTAACATCTCACGCGGCCAAAATTTGGGAGGGGAGCTCCATCAGAACACCTCCCCCCCAAATTAATAATAATTAACAGATGCTTCCATGGTTTGCCTCGGGGGATAATCCTGCA
>VYZW01026763.1:2242-13947 GCA_013401315.1 Balaeniceps rex
AGTTTCATATCTGGTCAAAACAGAATATGGATTTTCAAGAAAAAAATGAGCTGTTTTCTCATCTACAGGAAAGAAAAAAAGATGTGAGCAGTACAGAGCAGATGGAGCTCTGTTAAAAACTATATAAATACCTCTGATACCTGCTTATGCTATGCATTGCTGTGACATGCTGACAAACATATTTGTTACTTCCAACTTCAAAGTTAGCCTTATATGACCCCCTTCTTCCTTAATGTATTTTTTCCTGTCAAAGCATCAACAGAGAAATGCACCTACAAAAACAAAGAGTGTCATCATTGTAACTGTGCAAACTCTGAAGTAACATCAAGGCAGCATCCAGCCAGCCCCTATTTGGGCACATCTATAGAGCACCACAGTTCATAACTATTATTCCTGTGCTCCACCTTGGTGGCAATAGAAACTTAGAATTAGGCCCAGTGAATGGGATTATATCCTCTCTGTTATCACTGTAGGTAAGGACAATCCCCGTAAGGTACCAGGTATTTGTAGACCTGTGTGAAAAGTAGTGAGAATTAGAGGGAAAATATACTGCCTTGCTTTTCTACCTAATGTTTTTAGCCAACTTACCTTAAAAATCCATGTCCTTCTCTGAAGCAATTTGTGCTTAGCCAAAGGATATCTCCTATGAGTTTTGCAGTAATTAATTTTAGTTGTTTCTCTGATTTTCAAGTGCTCTATGTACCTGTTATTGTTGTAGAACAACATGGGTGATTCCAACTTAAAATGGTGGAACCCACTGGGTCTCAGTAGGTCCATATTACATACCTAAATATCAATGCATCTGCTTCTGTAGGTTTGGGCTATTTTTTTCATTTTTACTCAACAGCAGCAACAAAAAATAACCTGCAGACTTCCCTGAACTCTAAAGCATATAAGCCATGAAGAGGTCAATTAGCATTTCTTGTCCTTAGGAAATTATAGCAAGTAAAACCCCAAAATTTATTGGAAATTGTGATGTTCTCTTCAGAAAGGAAATTTCTGAGTTTTATAATGATGGAAAAATGTAAACATTTTTGGTATTTTATTTTTTTCTTAAAGAAACCAGGAACAATTGGTGTCCCTCAGATCTCCCACTGCTTTGGAGTCCTGGCTGATTAAGCCAGAACTGAAGGGTCCTGCAATGGGAAGTAGAAGTTTCTAACATGATGAGGGTTCTAATTTAATTTGGGAATCTTATAGTTTTCTAGGTTACCAGCTAAGGAGTGGACAGTCTCAAAATCCTAGGATCCTTATTTCAAGTTATTTCATAGGAGTTCTGCAGCTAAGTGTGGACCCTGAGAGCCCTCACTAGAAGTGTGGCTCCAGCTCCTTAATGGGGAATATGGAAACCTTGGCATCCCTAACTTTAATGTGATCTTGGTAATAAGTTTGTCTCAGAGCACAGAGCCTCCAGAGCCAGGAGGTGAGCTGGCAGGAAACAACGCACACTTCCAAAAACCCCTTCTAATATTTTGGCAGGAATAGTGAGTGGTTCGTGAAACACTATGCCATTTTTGAAAAAAAAGAGCTATTAGTATGTCTCTAAGACTTCCATTTGTATTCCTAAATGACTGCTTTGAATTGCAAAAGCACACAATATCGAGGATTTTCTGATGGAGTCACCTCTGCTCTCATTATTATGGCTGTGGTCATAAACTGAGCAGGGATATAAATAGGGCTTTATTCACCCTAAATCCTCAGCATGGATATATTTGAGACATGAAAATCTACCCCACAGGAAGAAGCCTTAGTCCTAATAGTATCAAAGGAGTACTGGTAGAACTCTCTATCTAAAAAAGTGGAATAAAACATGATTTTAAGGTAAAAAATACGAAATGAAAATGTGTATGCAAAACATGGTGTGTGGCTCCATTTCCAAGCAGCCTCAGCTGTGTTTCTGTGTTGGTTATATAATTTAAAGTTTTCTGTAATGATATTTGTGGTGTGGAGGATTTAGTGTTTTGAAATTTGGTTTAATTTAAGCATGGGATGAAACCCCCAAATGCTGAAACTGTCAGTGAAGAGGAAAGGGTCCTAGGCTTCTGTGCCAGTCCCACCCAGCTGTCCCAGTGGTGAGGACACTGGAAGCCTGAATCGCTTGTCTTGGTCATCTGCAACACAGGCCAGCTGGGGAAAAGAGTATTATGGAAGGATGTTTGTGTTTGAAGGCCACAGTTTCCTAAATGCACAGATCCCTTCACTGCTCATCTTGTTTGGTCGCTATGGGATGGGGCTGCTGTTGCAAGGACACAGTCCTGCCTGCCCCACCATTCCCTCAGCTCCCAGCTTGCCCTCCCTCGCCAAGCAGCCTGTTGAGGCCACTCCCAGAGAAGCAGGGAAATTTCTTGGGAATGTGGCAGTTCTGAGGCCCTGGCAAGCGCCTTGCTGGGTGTTTGCAGAGCAGGCAGGTGAGCTGGAAGGAGTTGGGGCATGCCTCAATGTCTGCCACATGGAAAGGAATCTCTTAGTTTCCTGCTTGGGTTCCTGTGGATCAGGAACCAAACTGTTTCTGTGGCATGTTTTATAGAATCATAGAATCATAGAATCATAGAATCATTTAGGTTGGAAAAGACCTTAAGATCACAAATCCAACTGTTAACCTAACACTGCCAAGTCCACCACTAAACCATGTCCCTAAGCACCACATCTACACGTCTTTTAAATACGTCCAGGCATGCTGACTCCATCGCTTCCCTGTTCCAATGCTTAATAAACCTTTCGGTGAAGAAATTTTTCCTAATATCCAATCTAAACCTCCTCTGGTGCAACTTGAGGCCATTTCCTCTCGTCCTATCACTTGTTACTTGGGAAAAGACACCGACACCCACCTCGCTACAACCTCCTTTCAGGTAGCTGTAGAGAGCGATGAGGTCTCCCCTCAGCCTCTTTTTTTCCAGACTAAACAACCCCAGTTCCCTCAGCCACTCCTCATAGGACTTGTTCTCTAGACCCTTCACCAGCTTCATTGCCCTTCTCTGGACATGCTCCAGCACCTCAATGTCTTTCTTGTACCCAGGGGCCCAAAACTGAACACAGTAGTCAAGGCGTGGCCTCACCAGTGCCTAGTACAGGGGGACGATCACTTCCCTGCTCCTGCTGACCACACTATTCCTGATACAAGCCAGGATGCTATTGGTCTTCTTGGCCACCTGGGCACCTGGGCACACTGCTGGCTCATCTTCAGCCAGTTGTCAACCAACACCCCCAGGTCCTTTTCTGCCAGGCAGCTTTCCAGCCGCTCTTCCCCAACCCTGTAGCGTTGTATGGGGTTGTTGTGACCCAAGTGCAAGACCCGGCACTTAGTCGGCCTCAGCCCATTGATCCAGCCTGTCCAGATCCCTCTGTAGAGCCTTCCAACCTCAAGCAGATCAACCTGGTGTTGCCTGCAAAGTTACTGAGGGTGTGTGACTGTTCACTCAACTCCTGCTGAGATTTTGGCTAACCCAGCTCATGCCAAGGCCTGATGTACGCTGGGACCTGTGCCATTAGGTCAAAGTGAGAGCACCACTTAGGCAGGACAGGTGGCCAGGAAGAGCTAAAAGGGCCATTATGCAGCCATGACTGCCTGCAAATTGCTGTCTTTGGCAGCCATTATCTTTTGTCTGGCAGGTTCCTCAGAATCCACTAACTTATGTAAATGGTATAGACCAAACTTCCAAGCTGGAGGGTATAAAACATCAGCTTACCCAAAAAGCTTTGGAAGTGGATCCAAGGGCAGCTGGACTGCTGAGGCTTTCATGCTTCCCAGTGTGATACAGGGGATGACCACACCATGACAGAGGAGGAAGGATGGGCACTCTCACCATTGGCTATGTAACTAGTTCTTTTCTTTTGCTTATAGGTGCATGATATTAAGAGTTACAGGTTATAAGTTATGAAATTTTATGACTTGAATGGTGAATAAGTACATTACTGGGATAGACTAGTCTGGGTAAAAGGGGATTGAGCCCCTGCTTGTCGTGTTTGTTTATTATATTTCTTAATGAGCTCATAAAATAAAGTTTAAATCACAGAGTAAAATGTCCTGTAAATTTGAGAGTTCTGAACAGACCTTGACAGGGTGCACTTGATCCCCTTGTCCAGATCATTGATAAAGATACTAAACAGAACCGGCCCCAATACCAAGCCCTGGGGAACACCGCTTGTGACCGGCCGCCAGCTGGAGTTAACTCCATTCTCTGCAACTCTCTGGGCCCTGCCATCCAGCCAGTTTTTTACCCAGCGAAGAGTACACCCTTCCAAGCAAGCCATGAGCAGCCAGTTTCTCCACGAGACAGTGTCCAAGGCTTTACTAGAGTCCAGGAAGACAACATCCACAGCCTTTCCCTCATCCACTAAGCGGGTCATCTTCTCATAGAAGGAGAGCAGGTTAGTCAAGCAGGATCTGCCTTTCATAAACCCATGCTGAGTGTGCCTGATCACCTTGTTGTCCCGTACATGCTGTTTCAATATCAGAAAAACAATTGCATTCTAAGAAAAAAAAATCATTAAGATTTTTCATATCATCCCTGTATTTGTTTTCCTTCTTTAATGACTATTGAGATAAAAGCAGCAAGAACAAGTGGTAAATATAAATAAGGAAAACAGCAACAAATGAATAATTCTGGTGAATTTCTAGGTTCATTAGGGTTCTCCAGGAACAACATCCAGAAAGTATTTTTAAATACTTCTGAAGACCTTTAAGCAATTTTCTTGAAGTAAGGTTTCTCTGAAAACAGCTTAGGCAAAGAGTGACACATGCTTACTCTACAGAACGGTTCCTGACTTTACTCAATATCTGCTCACTTTGGCAACACATTTTCCACTGTCAGCCTTTCAAAACCAGCAGCACTGGCTTCCCCCTTATGCCTGATCTGATGTTCTCAGATCATGGGTTGAAATTAAACATGCATGTGTATTGCTTTATGAATTAATTATATTTGAATCTGGCAAGGCACGATCAGCTAGAGGTGGAACTGCACCTTGCCGTATTACTTAGAGGTGTGAAGAAGTATGTCACAGAGCTTTCTTCTGCGTTATGCAAAACACAGACCTTGGTCTACAAACACATGGGGTTGGGAAAGCATTCATGTGATGCCAAAACTTACTGTAAATTCTTATTTAACATCTTGGACACAGCTTACAGAGTTGAAATATCCTTTACACTAACACCACAGTTCTATAAGTAGCTTTCTATTAAGCTAGTGTTGACTTAACCCATTCCTGCCCCTTCCTCAGCCTATGCTCAAGCCCACTTTGGACTGTCATTGTGATAAACCAGACTCAAGACCTCATACAGCTGGAAAAAATTCACCCCAAACGTTAGGGGGAACACTGGTGGGGGGGGTATTTTTCAGCAGGATCTACTGAAAACAGTTACACAGATGTTTGCAAGGGACAAAGTGGCTGGGAATGCCACGGCCCAAGACTTCTGATAAATTAAACTCCATACAGATTGGCAGTGAAAATTGGCCTCTAATATGTGTATAAACTACTCCCCTGTCAAAGCCCAGTTTTCTAAGGCAAAAGTAGCAGTGTTAGTGGGGATAAAATACCATTTAGACATTTCAAATAGTATTTATATGCCCCTAGAGGAAGATTAATTGTCACCCCTGGAAGTGTCAGGGTGTTTGGCTGAGCATCGCGGCTCTGTGTTCCTGCCACCCCCAGCCCCGGCAGCGCTGGGAGTGCACACGCCGGGCCCCCGCAGCTTTGCAGCAAGGCCCAGAAGGGTATTTATTCTTCTGTAGGCTTCAAAAACAGGAAGTGACATTTCAAGTAATTGCAGATTTACTGTGAGCCCATAGCTGGTCCCTTTGCATTGTCCCCGCTTTCCTGTTTGAGCTTGGAGGAAGTGGCCAGAGGGATGGGGGAAGGGAGACCTCCCTGCGATGCTTCTCCAACTGCAGCCTATGTTACTTAGGGGAAGAGTGATGAAAATATATTCAAACCCTTGCCAAAGGCTGGCAAGAAATATTTGACATCTCACCTACAACAACAAGCAGGAGTTAAAGGTTAAATCACACACAATCCAAGCGTTTGGGAAAAGGATATGTTTATGTCATCAACTTCTGTCGGGTTGTAAAGGAACAGCGTACGACAGCGAAACAGGCTCTGAGCTATCGGGAAAATACTGTGGCTTAGTGCAACTATGTGTGAACAAGGAAAGTGCCAATTGGTTCTATATATTTATATTTTCATACCCAAATGCCCTTTTTCACTCTGTCGACATTCAGGTGGTTAAATGGGGAGTGCACAGGGTGGACACCACTGGTTACTTTCTTTGCCTGTGTGCATGTAGACATGAATTATTACACAAATACTCTGGTTTCCCATGTAGTATCACTTCTTGCGGGGAACTGCTAGTAAGGAATTAGACAATCAGCATTGCCCATTGCTCTCATGTAATTCATGGAGCTGAAGAATGCAAACTAGCAATGTGTTTTCTAAGATAATATATTGGTATTCTGCAAACTGAATCAAGGAAATACTCTCTTTCCTGCTAAGTGCCAAAACACAGCAGATGCTACTTCAGTCTATATAATGCTAATACTTTGGTGGCTGTACTTCAGGAAAAGTGATGCTTCTAGCCATTGCTGCTCCTGTCTGCTGAAAAAGCAGCTGAGTTTGGGACGATCTGCTCCATGAACTCAAATAAGGTTCTTTCTCATTTAATTCCTGGTTATACTCAGTGGGAATTTACTGGATAAAGACTGATCCTCAAGAGAGAAAGTTAGTCTTATCCCAAGGTAATGAATATAATTTGTATGTTGTTGCAGTTTTCTCTTGGTATATATTACCCAGCTGTTAGCTAGCTGGGATCTATCTCACCTAGCTTTAGCAGTTTAGAACTAGTTGTTTCCTCTACCAACACTGTAGAAGCACAGGAACCGTTCGAAGAAAATTCACCTTACATGCCTTTTTAGATGGATAGATCATTGATTATAAAGGGAAGCTATACCAATAGTTTATACTAAATTTTTAATTTTTGTATGGCTAATGTTGAGTAAGTAGAATATTGCTGTAAGAACTGAATTTCCTATATTTTGCAAAAATAGAATTAAAAACAACTTTGGGGCAAGAATTAAAGGCCAGTATTAATCCTCTGTGAATGTGTCCCATTCATTAAGAAAAAATGCACCCGTGCATAATCATTCATAGTACTTAGTATTATATGCCAACAAGTTGTAGCATGAATATAAACATTGTGCTGGCAGGGAAAGAGTGACTTTTGGAAATTTTCCTCTCAGAACAGGCAAAGCTGCCAATAGCACCTGCAGAAAACAAAATAAAGTAGAACAATATATCAAATTAGTGTTGCAGCATAGGCTTTCGTATTCATGTTCTGTCAGGCTAGAGGTTATCAATGTTTATTTAGTTGTGTGTATTAGACAATATGTGTTGAGATACAAGCATTGTGCCGGTAGTCCTCATTTATAAAATGAAACAGTCTGTAAGTTATTCTAGGACGCTCGATTATTTTATTTTTAGATAAATCTTTCCTCATTGCTGGTCCTGTGTTCCTTGGTTCACTGTTAAAAATATTTTGCCTTAATGATTTTCTCTTTCTTGCACTTATGCAATTGTGATTTGAGTCTCAAAGGTCAGAGGCAAAGACAGAAGTACCACTGAGCTTAAAGACCAGATCCAGATTCTGAAAAGAAGGAATGAAGATGGTTGATCTGAGGTATGTGCACCATTCTTTCCCTATGTTAATGCTTCTTGCCCCTTATGCCCACTAGGCCAGCTCCTCAGTTATGTGTTTGAGTGCATGAGTGTCTATGTCATCATGCGCTGGTGACAATGGAGCCTTCCAACAGAGCTGGGGAATCTGAGTTCAGACTGGCATTTCCATTTTCCTCTCTCGTACCTCTTCCGAATTTCTGCCTTGCTGCTTCAGTCTGTTATTTTGCTGTCCCTTCAATGGGAGAGACTGTGGTAGGCCCTCCACTTCATACTGTGCTTTTTAAAATTTAGGATGCTCGCCTGACAAGTACGAAATCAAAACTTTCCTCCAAGCTGGACAGAGAAGTGAATCTGTTGTTCTACACCCTGGGTGCTACTTTAACCACTGGACTTACACATTGTGGAAGAGGGAGAGGAAGACAGGGCCAGCTGGCGGGAGGTTCTGAAAGAAGATGTTTTAGCAATTATGCAAAAATCAAAACTGAAAACAGCAAACCAATGTATCTGTTATCAGAACAGACTCATTAGTTGTATAGGCAAGATCTCCACCTTTTTCACTATATTCTTTTGGCTAAAATCACAAACTGACCCTTCACCATCCTTCATTTCAGGTGTTAACATTGCAGTTGTGTTTTTTTCCTTTTGTGTCTTCATTAATACTTTATGTCCACTCAAAGGAAATGTTAGCAGGTGAGGGAGCATGACAAAGGACTCTGCTCTTAGCAGACTTGAGTCTGTGGAGACAGGCACTTAGCAGCTGAGAAATGTTGGCTGGGCTCAAACTATTCCTGGATGGACCATCTCACTTCACTGGTTAGTCTGAGTTTCCTTCTTTACTCCAAGAGTCCTTGATAAATATTTTACAGGGCCAAGAAAGGAACTGGAATCAAACAGATCAGTTTTGGCTCTGGATGAGGAGGAATTGGTATCAGGTTAAAAGCATAAGCATGAATTGAATTTCAGCTTTCAGAGGTAGCAATGCTTTGAAATAATCTGTGCTGTGAGACTAGAAAAGAGGCTATGCAGTGAAGAGGTTTCCCCAGGCCTTCTCCTTTTCTTTGCAGAGTTCCAAAAGCAGTGATAATGAGTCCTTGATCCAGGAAAATGTGTGCCAGTGATCTTGATAGAAATGTGGTTCTGCCCACTGGCTACGGATCTAGCTGAACATAATCAGTTGGTATATTTTCAGTGGAAATAACAACTCTCATATACCAAAGTATACAGCATACTGTCACAGTTTTACTTCATATTTAAGTGGAAGTTCTGTATTATTAAACACCTGATGATACCATCACATTGTCCTCAATTATAATTTTATAATATATTGTTAAATGAAGCTTCAGTGCCATCTAAAATCCATATCAAGGAAAGCATGTGAAATAACCCGCCTATTTTTTCCCAATCAATTTCTTTTACAGACTGCTGCTATTTAAAAATAGAAGTTCTTGAAATTTTCTTATGGCTGCCACTTGAAACTATTTTCTTAACATGCTCCATTTGGAAAAGTGGAGGTGCAGGTCTCTACTTTGAGGGTGCTGTCACAGTCAGTGGCACAAATGTTACTCCTTACAATAACATATATAAGCTAATATTTGAAAACCTGAATTATGAAAATCATTACTATACTATTAATAATTTATTTTCCCCAGGAACAATCTGACATACGAAATGTTGGGGTTCCTTTTCTTGTAGCCCAACCATGCAGTCACACCTTGTCATTGTGGTATAATTTTAGAATGTCTTACAAGCTCAGTTCAGGCTCTTAGCTTTGATGGGATACAGACATCAACTGCTCTGTCTCTTGAACTGTGACCTTAAACAACCAGGCTTTTTCCTTCCCCGTGGGAATCATGTGATTGCATTCTCAGCGGATAATTTTTCCTGGATTCTTTTATGGCATTTCCTACACAGGAAAACAATCCTGTTATCTCACTTTGAAAAATTACTAATGAGCATTTTCATGTTTTTTTTAAAAACGTATGTGTCTTCTTCCCTTTCACTGCTTATCTAAAAACACATGCTTTAGAAGAAGTAAGAAAGGATCACAGATGTATTTTTTTCACACAGGACAGAAAATAAGCAGTGGTATATATGATAATGCAGCTGTTAATCAAGAAACTTCACTATAATATAAAAAAAAAATAGTTAAACAACAAATTTGGCATTTTCCACCAAAACAGAAATAAGTCACATTTTAAAGTTATCACAGAAAATGTTCCATAGTCTCAGACTGTGAATTCCAACATGAAACAATTTTCAGGGAGAATTTGTGTTCTTTTGTTCATGCAGTCCCTCACAAGGACACAGCTAACATGCCTTCATTGGCTTGTATCTTTATTTTTCTGCAGTTACATTTTCTTAAGAAAACAATTCAAGCAGGCTTTCAAGGGCTCATGAGGTACGTGAAGTCCTCAGAAACCAAAGCATGATAAACTGAATACTGCTCTCAGTTACTTTGATTTGTAACTGAAGTAATCCTGAATTTATGCCACTGTATCTGATATAAGAATTTGACTCAACATCACTCCTGTTTGGCCTTCTGTTGCTGTGCTACAGGAAGCAAGCAGCCTTATTGCTGAATGAAAATCAGTGGTGATATCAATTCAGATTTTGCCTGAAAAAAACCTATGAATTTTTTTTGTATGCAGAGACATGGTCCATTCATCATACATATAGTGTACTTTTAAATGACATCGCATGTGTTTACAAAGAAGTGCATCTTCCCTGTGTTAAAAAAAAATAATCTGTATGAGTCAAATATTTCCATATATGAATAACAAAGGCCTCCAATAAACCAAAATTCTGGTTTGAGCTAATTTGTAGTTCTGAAAATACATATTCACTACTCTTTCATTGCTTGCAAAAGTGATTATGAAATGAGTAGCTGCTGACATACATAAGCAAATTCAAACCATTCATTTCTGACTTAGTTTTCAGATCCAGAGAGTAGGAAATTCATGAAAGTGTTTCTTATGAGATTTTCCTTTCTGACATCTACAAAAGACTGCTTTCTCCTATGTTTTTCCTCTAGGGATTATGATTACTTATGTTTCCAGGCATCTGACTGCAAATCCAAAATCCTAGGGCTCTTTTACAAGTCCTAAACTGAGTGACTTCATATTCTTCTTGCAAGGCTTTGCAATTCTTTTGCTATAGTCACTCTCTAATTCAGCTCCAGGGAAAATTAAGACTTTTTTAAGAATGGTAGTAAATTTACCTCACCAAATCTCAGTGAAGTAATGATACAGGTGGGGTGGGATGGTTTTGCCATTACTGGAAAGGTAACGGGACTCACTTGGTAACATAACATTTTGTTTAAGCAAATGTGCTTTTTTCACCTACTAATGACCTGTCCTGAATAATCAGATGGTGAGCACTAGTAACTACTTCTCCTTTAACTCAGGTAGTAGAGAGCTTTGTTTTTAGTAGTGAAGGTTCTGAATATGATGTAAATACAATATGCTAGCAGGGTATAAAATTTATTTGTTATATACCAACTGTTCACTAAAATTCTCTTCCATTTCTCAAGATGTGTAACAAGAAACTTTTCAAAAGATAGAGGATTGGTGAAATTTCCCATGTTTTCAAAACTAGGACAAAAAGCAAAAACTATTCTTTACTTTTTATCAAAGTATACCCTTTTTTCTAAACTACAGAGACACTGTCTTTCAGAAGGATCTTCTTTTGATACTTAAAAGGAAGTATGAAGAATTTGCCTCTTGACTAGTTCCAGCCACAAATCCATAGATGATTTTCATTTTCCAACAGAAATTTAGAAAGCAATAAATGGTTCAAAAGTCCTGTTTTCACAAGCCTGGAGTTCAAGTCATTTTTCCATGTAGTATAAGCCTGGACAGATTGCGTCTTTCATGACATACCATGCTCTCACACACAAGTCTCTGATCTTACTGGGAAGTTTTTGGCCCCACATATTTTACCACATCTTTTGTCAAGCAAAATAAATTGAGCTTCCTTAATCTTCCACCATAATTCCTTGAATCACTATTGCAGGTCTACCTGAAAAATTTCCAAGTTGCCAG
>VYZW01026765.1:1078-15661 GCA_013401315.1 Balaeniceps rex
ACCTTACCAGTTGTACCAGCAAGCAGACCAAATAAATCAATGGGGATGAATACTACATTGGTATCAAATAATCCATAGAGTTGTGGAAGATGCCACCAAAGATGGACTCTGTATTATGTTTAATTCAAAAAGTCATTCAGAATGAAAAGTGTGGATATGCTGGGATAATAAAGAAACCAATATGCTACTGTTGATTTGATGATACCTCTGAAAGTACTGGTCTGATATAAACTGCTTCCAAGTGTTACTAGTGTCCTGCTCTACACTGCTTGCATTGCATGTTTCATTGCAAGCGTTATAGCTTGACAACCTGCTAGAGAGTTTTGAGGCAGGAATGAATGGAAGCAGAACTTCCTCTCCAAAAAATTCAGCTCACGTCATAGTTAGTGCAGGTCTTGTTTTTCCAACTACCCTCCAGACTTACCCCCAAATTTACAGTTTTCCCAAGCAACATCTGAAAAAGACAACAATAACATGTTTTCTAATTTCTATCTTCTTTTTTTTGTCAGGGCAATTAACATATTTTGTTAATTTGCCTGCCACAGGGGAAAAAATGCATGCTGTAGCTTGCTCCTTCTGTCTTTGTCACAGTACTGCTCCTCTGAGAGAGGCCCCAGTGAGTCTCTTTGTGACTGCATGAAGATGCACCTTGCCTGAACCTGGGAGTGTAATGAGTGACAGTGAAAGAGGATGGGTTGCTGGACAGTCTTAGGACATGTCTTTACTAAGATAAAGGTCAAATTTAGGTCAGGCTGTAAAAAAAAAGGCTAAATCATCCCTCAATATCTATTCACATTTATCTATGTGTTCCCTTTGAGGACGCTTCTGCCTGTAACCTCTTGAGAACAATGCTAGGCCTTCAGAAATCCTTAGGGCACCAGCACAGTCAGAATGGCAGACAGGAGACGTGATTCTGTGCAAATACTACTGCAGAAATCAATACTGAGAAAGTGCAAAGGGGTTTCTGGTTAGGGCAAAGCATTTCTGCCTTCCCTTGCCTTGTTGAACTATTCACTGGGTTGTTAGCATGTGGAAATGATTCCAGCAGCAAGCTGAAAACCTACAGACAGCTTTAAAACTATTAGAAATATGCAGAGACTTTGAGAGCCAAGAAGGACAGTTATGAGTATTTACTTCAATCTCCTGCATAGTATCACCCACAAAAAAGATCCCCCATTACTTTAGCTGCAGCTGTACTTCCCCTCAGTTACCAGCGTGACTGAGTCCTGCCTAACGCAGTGGAGGTCAGTGAGAACACATGAACAGAAGACACAGGAGAGAGCTATGTGGGGTGCAAAACAGAAGATGGAAGATTTCATTAAAAATGTGTTCTGGATGTCGTTTGGTCCTAGTTTCTCCTGCCAGCTTTAGAGACCCAGAGATAATGCATGCTTAACACTCTCTGGGCGGCAACAAGGCATACTTGGCAACCCCAACACTATATTCACCATGGGTTTTGGCAATAAATATAACGTTGTTTTCCTAATAGTAATTATGGCTCTGAGAGGTACAAAATGCCTGTGTTCATTTCAGTGGAATATTAAATTTGAAGTCCAAAGCGAAACCTTAAAAATTCCAACATTAGTAGTTATTACACTGTTAATAATTTTAGCAGAAACATCCAGCTATTTCAGGGTTGTGAATGGAATTTTAAAATGCTATCACCAGGTTTTCTTCAGATCTGACTTCATACCTACTTTTTTTACTAAGAATAAACAAAAAAAAAGATTTGCCTTTTGATGGAATACTATTCTGGAATGTGGTTGAGTAAATGGTTCTTTTAAGGTGTGGTTTTTCCCTCAGGTTTGTATTCAGTTTATAAGTCATACAGCTATAGCTGAAAAATTAATCTTGTACTCTCCTGGGCATGTTTGTGATGGCAGTAAATGGTTTATGGTCACCTTCAGTTAACACCGACAATAAAGACAATATTCCTTACTACCCATGGATTAAGGCCAACATCCCCATTTTTTTTGTTGTTTTGAGCTCTTGAAAATGCAATTTCTGTTACTGCACATTTTCCTACTTTGTCCATACTTCTAGAGGAAGATTGCTTCAATATTCTGCTTGGAAGTACCACAGGCACTCAGTTTTATGCCGAATGTCACATTTCTCTGGTAACATACTGCTGTTAATTCCTCTGATTTCCCAGACTTTTTAAGATATGCATTTCACTGCCACTGACCCTCTGCTGGTTTGAATAGCAAGATTAGGCACCATGTCCCTCGCCAGTTCATCTTTCCCTGGAAGCTCTTTCCCCTCTGCTGGGTCAATCATGCTGATGGTAGCTAAAATCTTATTTTATCTAACATGTCAATGTCACTCTATTAACTTTCCTCTGCAGTATGCTGTTTCCATTATAGGAATTTAGAGGCTCAGGGAGGGAACTAATATTCAGCTTTAGACAGGCAAAGTCAGGGTTTTTTTCCAAAGCTTCTCAGAGTCTCTCGTCATGCCCTTCTCTTCTCCTCACATCAAAATGTCATTTATCCATATCATAGTACACTGTATTACCATCTACAGTTCACTGATTTTCCAGTAAAGCTGCCGGTGCACTGAGCACAATGGGAATGCCAGTTGGAGGAAACTGTTTCCTTCAAAGTAGTATGCTCACAAAAATGGTGTGGTTTTTTTTTTTCATTAACAGTACCTGCATGCAACCTGCCAACACATAGTGTGTATAAAAATATTTGCCATCTGACACTTCTCCAGAAGTATCTCTCCTTGTGGAATTTTTCCTTGAGGAAAATGTTCACTTTATATATATGTATATAACCTTGATGTTGCTACACATCAGGTAAGAATTGTAGGGTTTGTTCTTTTAGCAATGATGAGTGAACAATCGACTCTGCTTTTCTACTAAACATATGAATGTGAGAACAATGAGCCTGTCCAGCTTCACTTGCAACTGCTGTTCTAGGGGGAGACAAAAATGATAAAAGGCAGGAGTTGGGTGGTGGCTGGGATGTTAACTCACTTCCATTCTGCACAGGTAGAAGAACCTCTCTCCTATGGGTCATATGCTTAGACATATTCGCATTTATTTCTGCTTGCTGCCTCACTGAAGAAAGCATCCTCTTGATTTGACCACAAGCTTGACATAGTTTTAACTTGGAAATGGGACTTTATCTGTTTGTACTACTACACAGTGTTTTTTTTCCAAGTGTATTATTTACCCATATATCTAGTTCATAAACTCATATTGTGAAAATCAGGTCACAACTAGACGCCTTGAGTTTCACACCCCGCCTTATTTTTGTCATCCGTAAGTTCTTGTGTTGACGACATTGCACTCATTGCTAATATCCTTGTTCCTGGCACCATACTCCCTTGTACACCTATACCCAATTTAAAATGAATAACTACCTCGCCAGCCTGTACTGTGATAGTCCATTGGTCTATGCAGAATCCTCCTGATCTAGTGATGTTGTTGTCGTCCTCTTCATCCTCACTGTGCGCACTCTTAAAAAATGATACCCTTTATTGCAGTTTTTGCATCTTTTCCAAGTCCTCAAAGCCAGAGTCTCTAACAGAGGTCTGTTTCATTCAGTGTTTTAGTCTAACCAGTCAGCATTGTGTCACAGGAACCTCTGAACAGCACAATAACCAACCCCAACTGGTCCACAAAACAAAAGGGCTTCTGTGGCAACAAGCTGCCACAGAAGAGACACTACCATGGAGACCATTCTTGATCCTGTAAGAAAGATCTATTGTATTTCACATCCCTTTGTTCTGAAAGCAGTAGGAATTATCTCATGTCCATTCATCGTGAGCCAATGAGTTATCCCAAGTTTAGTGTTTGGGGACTGGAAAAGCATTAAAGCTCATAAAATATAGTCTTCCTGGGACAAGAAAAGTAGAAAGGAAGTGAAACACATGATATCAGCTGAGCTGGAAGAGTACCCAGAGGTAGCTTGAGAATTAAAGTGTGAAGGAAAGGGAGTTACCCACACTATCCAAGTAGTCACTAGTTTTGGAATAAAGTACATGTGTACATGTAGAAGAAGGACTGAAGAGAAGAAAGGAAGAGATTAAAGCTGACTACTTGTGGGGTATGGCTAGGGGCTATGCACTGAACTTTTAATTTGGTTATAGGCATTTGCATTCTTTTTGACATCTATGAACCTTGTTTTGGTTTTCCTGAGTTGTACCTGCCTGTTTTCTCTTCCCATAAGTCATATGTGAAAGAATATTTTGTGGGTAGGGTATATCTGGCTGCTGAGGCATAATGCACTACATGGAATACAATTTGGAGATTGCAGACAAGGCACATTGTTGCTAAGATCAAACACTTTTCACATGTGTGCAAGACCCATATGAGAGCAGAGTGTGTTCCTCCAGCGTCATAAGGCCAGATGACATTCCAGGAGGGCTGCCCAGCCAGTACGTCCATGCTCAGTGTATGCTGCCCATGGGGAAAGTTGAAGCTCCTGTCTCAAATTTCTACCTGAAAAAAATCTAGGAGAATCTTATTTGGAAACATTTTGTAGCTCATTTTGTGGATTATCTACCCTAAGAAAAGAATACTCCAGTTTTGTGAATTCAGTCAAATCCAGGGTACAAATCTGATGGTAAAAACTTGCTCTTTTTTTTCTTTCAGAAAGAATTTTGATAGAAGTCAGTACATTCTTGATGTTAATGCAGATTTGCTTTTATTTTTTTCTCTGGCACTTTTTATTTTTTTAAGTATCAGTCTTTCAAAGCTCAGTTCCAAGTGAACATCTCTAAGTTGGTATATGATGTCAAACTTATTTTTGGAACATGTAGAAATACCAAAAGGGCTCACTAATCTTCTAATGAGATAAAATTACTTCTGAAGGATAAAATTAGCATGCTGGAACTTTTCCAACAATTATATTTTTACAGCCCTACCATGTATATTATACAGTGTGTTTCTAAAGAATCAGTACTCTGAAATATATATTCCTCATGTCTTTTGCAAACTATATTTTGAGGAAATTTTTAATGCAATAATTATTTTTTTAAAAAATTCTAAATTTTTATGAAGAATTATCCAAAATGTAAAATTTTATTATTGCAAGAAATAAAATATTAGTAATGAAACAGGATTCAAGAAAAAAATGGTTTTAAATAATTTAAAAACCTAAATAAGTTATGCTCATAAATGTATTTAATTTTTCTAAAATGATTTTTTACAATGTTCATTTATCTTGAGAGCTTTCAATGAGTATCAACTGAGAAGAGAGAGGAGTGTGAAAGCAGGAGTCAACTCTATTACTATTAGTCAGTCTTTCAGGTAAAAAAAGCAAGCATGAAACAAATGACCCAGCCCAGATTCCGAAAGCAGGAGTGAACGGAGCGATGCAGCAGAAGCACACTGATCCCATCACCCAGAGTTCAATAAACAGAAACGAACCTCTGCTAGCCTAATTTTCTGAAAGACAGGAAACAAAATATAGGACTAAGGGACCAGTTCTTGTAGGGATGGTAGGTTACCAATAACAATCTGCTGTGCCCTGCACTCTTCAGCATATTCATAAATGATCTGGAAAAGGGATGAGTAGTCAGGTCACAAAGTGTGATGAGGCTATCAAGTTATTTAGGTTAATAAAGATGAGAGAACCTTGAAGATCTGCAGACAAGTTTATGGAAGGGAGCAACTGAGCAATAAAATGGCAGATGGAGTTCAATGTAGAACAAAACAAAGAATACCTTTTTGTTGCCACAGAAATACGTATTTTGCTTGCATCTTCTGTATAGGTAAAGAATCATAGAAATATTGGTTGAGAGGGACCTCTGCAGGTCACCCAGTCCAGCCTTCCACTTGAAGCAGGACTATTGCCAACACTAGATCAGGTCAGCTGTGGCTAGCTGAGTGTTGGAAATCACCAAAGATGGTGACTCCACAACCTCTCTGGCCAATTTGTTCCAGTGTTGCATGTTCCTTTTGGTGAAGAAATTTTTCCTGATGTCCAGTCTGAACCTCCCAAGCTGCAGTTGTTGCTCAACACAGCTGCCTGATGCAAGTAGCTGTTGCTCCTTGTTTTCTACTTGCCACTGCCAAGAAGTGTCTGGCCACATCATCCTTCGGATGCTGTTCTGGTCCCTGCACATCAGCAATAGCATGGAAAACAGGAAGGTCTTTCATGTAGAGCACAGCTAACAGCTAGAAACCTTCAGGGTGGGAGAGGGACTACAGGGCATATGATAAAGAACTAGTGAGCATTAAATGAAGCTAGCAGTAGCCAGGTTGAAGATACACAAAAGGAGGCAGGTTTTTGCACAACATGTGGTTGTCCTGTGGAACTTGTCACCACAGCAGGTTGTAGATGCTACAGATCTATGTAGGTTTAAGGGAAGACTGGCAAATGCCTGATGAAGAAATCCAGTGAAGGTTACTAAGGTCATAGAAACTACATCTGCCTCAGAAAATCTCTGAGTTTGAAATATTGGTGCCTGGGAAAGTGCTGGAAGGGACTATTGCATGACCTTGCCCTTTACTAATGCAACACGATATTGGTCCAGCAAAGCCCTTGGTCTGACCCAGCATGGAAGCTCTTATGTTCAAGGAATTGCTTGTAAAACTTAACTACCTTACACTCGTTTCTGTCTTGCCTTGTAAATTAAACTGGGAATTCTTCAGCTTGTTTTCTCAGGCACGTGAATAATTATTATTACACTTTGGTTTTAAGTTGTACACAAAAACAACAAAAAAACCCAAAACTGCAAACAAATTTTACATTTTGAAGAAATCAACCTCAGTCCTCGAAATGAAACTGCAAGGTGCAGTTGCTTTCCAAAGTCTTCTTTCCAACCTATTTATATAATTGGTTCCACTAAATTTCAAAAGTTAAGTCTTTTAAAGGATGGCTGTGCCTATGATTAAGACAACGAAACAGCACTCTGGAGACCTCGGTCTGATCTCTAGCAATGCCACAAATTTCCTGCCGGTTTTGGCAAATCAGTGGGCCCTTATCTAGTGTGAGCCAAGTTTTCAGCAGATGAGCCCCCTGAAACTACTCAGATTAAGCACTTGCAAAAGTGCTTAGTGAACGAGCTTTTCACGTTGCGCATCTATGTAGTGGTGGAAAGCTTTGGCGAGGACCTTGCTGTAGTGCAAGAGGCTGAACCACGGAGCTTTCTGTCTTGGGAGGGGAGACGAAAGGGACACCAAGGGAAGGGGAAAGCAGAAGGAGAGGGGTGAAGAGTGATGAGGAAAGGAGGGAGGTGCTTCTCACCTGGCCTCTGAGGCTCTGAGGAGCAGGGCTGGGGAGAGAAGGACACCCCTGAAGAGCAGGGCCAGGAGGGTCTCTGAGGAGTGGGACACCCCTGAGGCGCAGGGCACCCCTGAGGAGAGGGGCCAGGAGGGTCCCTGAGGAGCGGGGCGCCCCTGAGGAGCAGGACCAGGAGGGTCCCTGAGGACTGGGGCACCCCTGAGGAGAGGGGCCAGGAGGGTCCCTGAGGAGCGGGGCGCCCCTGAGGAGCAGGACCAGGAGGGTCCCTGAGGACTGGGGCACCCCTGAGGAGAGGGGCCAGGAGGGTCCCTGAGGAGCGGGGCGCCCCTGAGGAGCAGGACCAGGAGGGTCCCTGAGGACTGGGGCACCCCTGAGGAGAGGGGCCAGGAGGGTCCCTGAGGAGCAGGACACCCCTGAGGACCGGGGCCAGGAGGGTCCCTGAGAAGCGGGACACCCCTGAGGAGCGGGACACCCCTGAGGAGCGGGGCCGCGAGGGTCCCGGAGGCAAGGGACGCCCCTGAGGAGCGGGGTCGGGAAGGCAGGTGCCGGGGGACCCTGAGGGGCGAGGGCAGGGAGGCGCGGGCAGGCCACGGGTCGGGGGAACGCGACTCCCCGCAGCCGCAAGCCCCATGCCGGCCCGAGGAGCCTCCTGTGGAGCCGGCAGCCGCTCCTCGCCTTCCCCAGGAGCTCTACGGCGGGTCAGGGCGCAGCGGCCCTCCCTGCTGCCACCGCCGCCGTCGCCCGGCCCCGTCGTGCCCGGCAGCCCCGGCCCCATGCAGGTGGCGCGGTGCGGAGGGTGCGGCTCCCTCCCGCCATTCCCCCCGGGACGGGGTCCCTCCGCCTCCCCGCTTGTCCCCGCCTCCCCCCCCGGCCCGGCAGCCTCCCCCGCCCCGTCCCTACGCGGGTCACCCCTGCTCTCCGCCCGGCGCCGCTACGAAGTCTCTCCCGGGGCGATGCGCCTCCCCGCCCCGCAGGCAGAGCCCCTTCTTCCCTTCCCATCCGAGGAGATACCGGGATCTGCCTCCGCTCCGCTCCGCTCTACTCCACTCCGCTCCCCTCGGCCCTCCCCTTTCGCCCTCCCGGCCTCCTCCCTCTCGCCTCCTTTTTATTTTTCTTTTTTTTCCCTTTTTCCATCCCCTCCCCCGCCTGGGAAGACCTGGCCGCTCCCCCCGCCCCGTCCTCAGTAGCCGCGGGTGCTGGGCGGCGGGCGGGCGGCTTGGAGCGGGGAGCCTGCGCTCCGGGGCTGTGTCCGCCTTCCCCTCCGTTCGTCCTGCGGGGTGCCAGGTATGAAAGCAACCCTTCCCGACGCCGGCCGCGGGGGGAGAGGCTGCCCCGAGAGACCTCGTCGGAGCAGCGCTGGGTGGGCAGGCTGGGAGCTGGGGATGGGGGCTGAGGGTGGCTGCCCAGGGCCGGGGCCGGGGCCGGGGCAGCCCGGGGCCGGGGACTGGGCAGTCCGAGATAACGCCCGTAAGCTGGTCTATTTTTGCGGTGTCGTTCTTCCTACACGGGTCGTTTTAGAAAATTATGAGGCTGAGCGATGTCAGTACCTTGGGCTTGGCAGCTGAAGGGGTTTGTATAAAGCTCCTGCCTCTTTAGTCTGATGGATAGGTTTTTGATAGGACTAAAACGTGACACGTTTCTTTGGTCCTTTTTTTTTTTTTATTTGAAGCTGGTTTCACAAGACGGCTAACGGGACGGAAGCAAGGGGCGTATTTATTGGGCTTTCAGGGGTTTGTCTCTGTGCCGTGTCTTCTGCGGGGAGCAGGCAAGGAGCCTCTTCACCCTTCAAAACAACCTCTCCTTTAATTCTGATTCATCCCCTCAGTATTCGCGCTACCATCCCCGCGCTCTTTTGGAATTGACACTAATTTCATCCAGATTCATCACTGCTGGAAGCAGATTTATCTTGGAATGGCAAAAAAAGCCGTGCCAAGGTATTTAACTTGCAGGCTCTGGAGAAAGGGAACTCCTTTGGATCAGACGCGGAAAAGCGGAGCCTCCCGCGGAAAGCAGGACCAGGGAATGGCTAAAGAGCTGTCGAGTTACAGCCTTCCTCTCCGAACCCTCGGCTTCTTCCAGGAGAACCCTGGCCTTTAACACGCTAATGCACAGGAGCGGCCGGCAGAAGCGGAGCGGGCGGCGAAAAAGCGGCCATCCCAGCAAAGCCCCCGTCCCCGTCCCCGCCGTTCCTTCGGCTGGTTCCCGGCCGGTGCCCGCCCGCTCCCGTCCCGAGGGCCGCTGCCCGACCCCCGGAGCCGCTCAGCGGCGGAGCGCAGCGGCCCGTTCGCGACCACCCCGCCGCCTCCCCCCGACCCGGAGGAGCGGGGAGAAGAGCCCGGCGGCGAGCAGGGTTGGGAGGAGCGGGGGCTGCCGTGGGGCCAGCCCGGGACCCAGGGGGATGGCAGGCAGAGGGTTAAGCTGGGCCGGCCGCCGCTGCCGGGCCGCCGGCTGTCCGGGCGCGCCACCCCGCGGCCGTGGCCGGTGCGGGCGGGAAAGGGAAAAACCCTGCGGAGGTGGAGCACCTGTCCCCACTGCCATTCAACCCCCCTTTCCTTATTTCCCCCTGCGTGTGTGATTTCAGAAATGAGCTGTCACGCCTGCTGTGTAAAATTAGTTCTCTTATGCCTACAGAAGCTGCTTAAATTTTGTGAGAGCCAGGAGTCGCAGTGAGGTTTTCTCCATAAGTCAGAGTGGAGGATGAAATCTATGCACCAATATATAGAGAGTGAGCACACCCGGAGGAGTGAAGGGTGCAGTGGATAAGGTTAGGGAATGGTTTCTTCCAGGGAGTGTGAGATTTCCAAAATTTGTTCTCTATTTGCTTTGTCAGAATAGAACTGTGAATTCCAACTTTCAGGCCATTTCAAGAATAAGGCCAAAAGCAGTTAAAGGAGCTGATTAGTGTAGCAGCCTCTAATATTTTACGGTCCGAAAATTGCATTTAAAATTATGTAAGCTTAGTTTGAAATGTGATGACTTTCTTACAATAAGAAGGAAACCCCAGAGCAGAGGCTGCACTGAACAGACCAAGATAAAATGCTGCCAGGTAGCTGGACACAACTTTTCTTCTGTCTGAGCTACAATGATGTGTAAATTCACTCTGGTGTAGCCTGAAGAGAAACATATTCTAGTTCTGCTTGACTACCAGCCTTCCCCTGAGCATTTGAGTTGCATTCTGCTGGAGTAAGATAGGTTATACTGACAAAATATTTGAAGGATACCCTGAAAAGTTAGGACATGGGTTTTGTCCTGTGAATGCAGAAAGATTTGATGTTGGAAGCAAGAAGTGGGAAGAACTGAAACTACTTTTAATTGTATACATAAACCTGGCAGCTGGAATGCCACCAAACAGGGAGTCCTCACCGTTATCAGCTGGGTTTGGAAACTGGAGGAAGAATTTCAACATTTTCATGGAGCTGGGGATCTCTCTCTCACTTTCTAGTTTCCATCTTCTGTCTTCTCTGAAGCAATTCATCCTACCATAAAGACAGAGCTGACTCAAGGCTTCTAATTACTGTAAGCCAACCCAAAATTTGTATGGGAAAGGAGCGAAGGAAAGGAGAGGGCAGAGCAGCTTGGGGTTTAGAGGAAGAGTGGAGAACAACGTGGCAGAAAGTGCGAGTAAGACGTCGAGGGTTTTTTCTTGTGTCCAGCTTGTAGCCTTCTCAGGGCTTTCCTCCTTCCTCTGGAGGCTGTATTCTCTCTCCCCTTCTTTCACCCAGCAAAGGTGTCTTTGCAGCCATCTACACATTTCCATCCCCATTGTCTGGGGACAGAGCTCAAGTGCATGGCTGTAAATGACAATGCTGCCTAGTAGGACCACTGCTCTGGTCTGTAATGAGAACTACTATTTTCATCAAGTTCCTCAGCTTGGACTTCTTCCAGTTTTACTGAAGTGTAGTTAGTTCATTAGGAGCAACAAGTGGTTCATTATAAATGATGAAAATCTTGGCTTCCAAGACTGCCTTTGTAAGTAGTGAGCACTTGAGTATAGTATTTCAAATGGGAGGCTCCAATGCATCTATTGAAGGTTGTGTGTTTTGTTTTTTTTCTTTTTAAAGAGTGGCGGAAGGGAGCCATAGTACTCCACCCGTTTGCTTGCAGAAAGCCTCTCTATAAAGCCAAGTTAGTTATGGGTCTGGCTGGGAAGACTGCAGCCATCACAGTGGAATGACATCAACGCAGGCACCTCTAAGACTTTCTATATGAACTAGCAGTTAGTGAATGAACTTTCCTTAGGGCTCACAAAATTCAGCTATGGAAAAATATCAAATACCCAGACCCTGAGGAAGGGCTGAGAAAGGGAGGAGTATTCTAGGAAAGAACATAGAAAAGGCATTCTTGAACCTGACAGAAGAACTGGGTTTGTTAATACCTTGTATCTGTTCAACAGCTATATTAGTGCAAAGCAAATTAAAAACACCTTTTCTGCATTAATAACAATTATTTGTCATCAAACCATGCTAGTTTGTGACAGGCTGAAAATAAAGAAAAGGAGGTGCTTCCTCATGCAACATGTAGGTAAGCTGTGGAACTCCTTGATGCAGGACATTGTAGATACAAAATTTTGTATGGGTTCAAGGGAAGACTGGGCATCTATGGAAGAGAAATCCACTGAGGTTTCCTCACACTGCAGGAACTACCTCCGGTTCAAAGTCCATGAGGTACAACTGGTTGTAAGCTAAGAGGCTATGAGGGAGGAGGGACATACATGGTTGCCCTATTCTTGTGCTCTACCCTAGGCATCCACATTTGGCCAGTGTCAGAAACAGGAGCTTAGGCAAGGTGGACCTTTGGTCAGATGAGGAAAGCTATTCTTATGTTCTCATCATAGTATTTCTTTATTTTGACACCTTATCATTTATCCATGGATATGTAAAATTATCATTCCTCTTCGAATTTAGTACTAATTGAGCAATAACCAAAACAATACTTTGAAGGTAACTTTGTATATAAAAGTTAACATTTAAATATGTGCATTTCTGCTCTACCAATAACCTAGACTGTTATGGTCAACTGGTGTCTCTGCAAAATCTTGCGCATAGGATGACTCTGCTCTGCTTTCAAAACCTTCAGATATCTTTTAGTATGACTGCATACATCCCAGAGATTAGGCCTGTGAGTCACTGTAATCTCCAGATGTCTTATGAAAGTCCACACATCTTCTCCAAAACCTGAGTTAGCTACTTTAAAGCCAGGGTGGGTATCTTTATAGTGTATTGTAAAATGTGCTTTACGTATATCCTAGTAAGTAAACTCCAGGTCAAAGTTGGTGTTCATGCAGGCAAAGGTGAAAAGCGTCAAAAATTATGCTAAAACAAAACCACCCTCTGAATTTGGCATCAGAAGCAAAAAGGTGTGTTTTAACCATAGTGCTTAGTTAGCTAAAAAGTGATAATTGTTACCTCTTATAGACAAGAACTATGTCTATGTGGTGAAGATTTCTCAAAATTATAGGAGTTGCTGGTCCATTATACAGCTTTTAAAGTGATGTTACCACTTCTTTTTCCATGTTGCACACATACTCCTCTTTTTTCATGCTAGATCTTTAGCTAGCTTGTAACCAGGCTGTTTCACTGGATAGTGTCCTGGTTTCAGTACTCATATTATTATAAACTAAGCTCAAGAAAAGGAAAGCAGCTATCTTTGCCCTGGTTTACGCTGCCATTACAATGTAAACCAGAGAGCTTAACCACATACATATCCTTGAATTGCTTGGCTTTTAAAGTTTAATCATAGGCCCTTTCTTTCTGCACTGTTGAGGTTTCCATGTAATTGGAATGAAGGATATGAGAACAGAGCGCAGCTTTCCCAATGGCAACAGCCAGTAGTTGCTTAATGCCACTGACATCACTGCTGCCAAAGGAGAAAAATGGTCATTTTAGTAATGTTTTGAGCTCAGAATCAAGACTTCTGGGTTCAATTTCTGGCTCTGCCACAGACTTCTAACAATTTTGCATTCTTTCTGCGTGTTTCCCAACTACAGATGGGAATAATACTGTTTTTTGTCTTTCCCATTTAAAGTATTGGCTCTTTGTGTGGTGCATCACCCCATCTAGGCGGGGCTTTCCACATATGACCATAAGGCTCAGACAGCACAGTTCCTGCAGCCTTTGTGGGATCCTGCAGGAAGAAGGCATGTGATGAGTCAGCAGACTTGTCCCTCCTACTTGGCTGGGTTTTCTTGGAGGTATGTTACCAGGACACTCTTCTAGACCAGCAGCCTTCTACTTTCCTCACTCATCTCCATGGATTTTTAAATTCTCTGACATCCTGAGAGAGATTCAGGCACCCACGCATAGGAAATGAATGAGGTTTTGGTGGCCATGGCACACAGGGAGATACAACGTAGGATCGGCAGGAGACCCATGGCTTTCAGAGCAGCAGAAGCTGAAAGCATTTAAAATGGGACTTGCCACCTTGTTTACGTGCCCAAATTGCCCCATCTGTCACATCCAGACAACATAAACTTTGAAAGGGGAAAAGAGATCTTTCTAAGTTGATTCCTTGGGAGAGCAATTAGCAAAGTGTCATTTTCCATAGCAGGCAGATTCACAGGTCTTAGCTGGGTGGGTAATGCAGAACCATTGGTGTAAGTGACCATAGGTCACTTACAGCTGCTACTTTTTGGCCATTACATGAAAGAACACAACTGGTCTGGTTTCCTAAGGGTTCCTAAGTCTCACGAGTGCAGTCTGTCCATCTCTGCCTGGATCCCAACTTTTGAATGCAACTTTTGAATATGTTGGTGGTTTTCAACCATGTTCTACCTACAACCAGTAGAGAAGAGAAGCAGAAGCATAAAACATAATTACATTCCTATGGGATAAATAAAAACAGGGCGCTGTACAGAGTGGAATGACTCAGACTACTGCCCCACTGAGGGAAAAGCAGGTAAAACTCAGCTGTTTCCACCTTCCTGGTCTGCACCCATCTTGCTAGAGACCATCGGATGTGTCAGAGGCAATATAGGGAATATCTGAGGCATTTCTATTTTGAGCAGAGTGTTAAATTCTGTTCCACTGATGTCAGTGCTAATATTGCATGATTATACTTTGAAGATACTAAGCTAACTGTGTATATTTCCAACGCGTATTTTCAAATCTCTCTTTCTTGTTTTAGCAACAAATAGATAAAATGGAGCACGTGTTACTGCTATTCATATTTTTTATACCTATATTGGGTCTCACTAATGGAACAGAAACTGAACAGGATTTTACTTGGCACTTAAAGAAGATTCCCCAGATTGTGAGCGAAAGAACTTTCTCCCTTGACAGCCCTAAATTTGAAGCAAAAACCAAATTAGAGCTGAACAGTGTCTGTGGAATTGAATGTCAAAGAAAACTGCCAGTGCCAAGCTCGTCTGACTTGAAGGACCTCTTATCCT
>VYZW01026765.1:20447-58865 GCA_013401315.1 Balaeniceps rex
TCTGCGGCCCAAGAAGATCCTGAAGTTGCCACAGAACTAAGGCGACAATCCAAAGGTGGTGGGAGAAAGCAGAGGAGATCTGGGAGAAAGCAGGAGACCTCAGATGGCATGCCCTCCTTCCAGTGGACCAGGGTGAAGAGTACCCACATCCCGAAAGGCTGGTTTAAGGGTGTCTCTGGGGATATTGCCCTGGATTATGATTATGCTGTTCTTGAGCTGAAGCGTCCCCACAAAAGGAAATACATGGAGCTGGGAATCAGCCCAACAATCAAAATGATGCCTGGGAGCATGATCCACTTCTCCGGTTTTGACAATGATCGATCTGGGCAGCTGGTCTATAGATTTTGTAGCATTTCTGATGAGTCCAGTGATCTTTTTTATCAGTACTGTGATGCTGAGCCTGGCTCCACTGGATCTGGCATCTATCTTCGTCTTAAGGAGCCAAACAAAAAGAAGTGGAAACGCAAGATCNAGAATTGTCAAACAAAATATTTCTAATTGTAATCAACCCTAGATATGCACTTAAAATCCCAAACTATATTTATGTTTGCAATTGTGAGAAATTCAAATCATTCACATCAGAAAAAAATGACTACACCTGTTTGTCATTTTTTTCCCCAAGGGAGGGATTGAAACATCTCAAACTGGTATTATTAAACAATATCTATTTTTCCAATGGATTTGCTTTTCTCAGGGTTCTGTTCCAATTCTTCAAATGCAAGTTGTGCATACAGCACATTAGTGTATGTGCAGAATGATCCAGAGAACTGCATAAGACCAAGACGTTATTTTGGCATTCTCTAAAGACCACAGCTCCATGTTGAGAAACAGCAGTCTAGTTCATGCATGTTAGTTTGGAACTCCCTCCTCTGGTTGTTGCAGGAACACTTCCACAGAAATCCCAAATTTCTGTAGCTGAGGGCTAGACCTTAAAGACAAGTTTCACTTCATTGCTCAGTAAAAACAGCAAAAAGAAATTAATGAACATTAATTTCTTCTTCCATGCTTGGAAGAAGAAACATCAGGACATAATTCAATGCCTTTAAATCTTCTTTGAGAAGCTATAGAAGTCTGAAACACATGCATTTGCATTCCAGTTAGTATTTGGAGAGCTGTAGGTTTAGCTTCTAGTCAAATGTTTAGCTTTACCATTGGGAGAACTCACTGACTTCAGAAGTGGCTACTTGACAATCATTTAGAGCTTCACAGGTGATAGATTTTTTGGGTGCTAACCATTTTTGCAGTTTTTATAAATTACTTTTATACGAGTTCAGCTTCGTAGATAGGATAGTATGTATTAGACTGGGAGTTGGAAAGCAATATTTTAGTTTGGCTTTATACGGTTTTGCAAAATGGGTAGTTTTAATCATGTCATATTCAGACTCCACCTCAACATGAATTACAAGGTTAAACCAAAAATTTCTCCCAACTAAATTATACCACCTTCTGAATGGTAGAAGAACTATCCTGTGCATTATAACAGATATCTTGTTAGGTAGCAGCAGTAGTTAGCAAATAATTTGGTTCAATATGTTTGCTGAACCATATATCTAATGAAAACACAAAGTAAGCTTAATTTTTACACACCTTTAAATACAAATCACATTTTTAAAAATTGTTGATTGCTACACAAGTGTATAATTTTTATTTTGTATCAAGATTTTGAAGCGCACAGGATTGTTATGGTGCTACGTTAATCTAATAACATAAAATGATACTGTGTATTTCCAGTCATATCCTTTGGGTTTCAATACTTTTAAGATTATTCACCACCACAATATTGCATTTTTTCGATCATAAGTTTATGCTGACCAAAATACGTTTTCTTCCTGTGCACAAGAAAAAAACCCGGATTTTAAAATATTGTTTGTTTGTTGGTATCTTTAAAATATGCTTGTAATATCTGTTGGTGAAATAAGATTGTTTTTAATAACCCACATTTTTGTAGATGATTGAAAGTATAAAACCTGACACTTTGAATGTGCAGGCAACTTTCTTTGTCATATTATTGCCAAAGCATAAAAATTTAAGACTTGCTTGCATACCATAACTCTAATAATATTTCATTAATTGGAAGAGATCTCACTTTAAAAGAAACTATTTCTTTTAACATCAGCCTTTCCAGGGAAAACTTAACTTTTTTTATTATTATTTCGTGTGATTGTTTGCAGAAAAATAATAATAATTTTTAAAGTTTAGAAATTAATGTCTAAGATTTTAAGGTTATTTTTTATTGTTAACATCTCTATTAAGAAGTATGGCTTCACTGACAGTAATTTTAAATCACCTCAGTCCAGTATTTAATACTCTCGCTCTATGCAACAGGCCTACACTATTCTTTAGTCGGCTCTGTAATGTTTTTCTTAAGTGCTTTTTTTCCATAGTTACTGTGACAAATAAGGTACCACATCATTAATCCAAGTCAACCTAGGTCCTTGGATTTTGTTACAATTATTCTCATTGTTGATCTGGGTCCAAAACTGATCAAGATAAGGTGGCTTAGTAAATTCCTTGTTTTGGTGAGTCTTATTTAGGTGTACTCCTTAGGAGCAGAAATATAATCTATTTCTTTATTAGTCTGGGAATCAGGGACAAGGTAAGAATGAAAAATGTTAATGTCAGCTTTCAAATGGTCTTGTTATAATAATCACCTGCTATAAATACCTCAGCCACGACCTGAAGTTCTCATACCAGGCTGATAACAAGTGTTTATCCTCAGAGGATAAATATTAGATGCTCATTGCCTCATTTTATGGTACTAAGAGATTAAAGAGGCTGGCCAGAGCAACATAAAAAATAATCAAAACTATATATATATTCAGACCTCTGTGTCTGAGTGCACATGCACAAACACATGCAAATATACAGGCTTGTAGAGCATGTGCTGTTTTGACTTGGTCAGCACCTTCAGGCAAGGGAATGCAGGCACAAGAAGACATGGACACCATGTTATTACTGTTCTACCTGCATGCTGGGCAACATTTCAGTCTGCCACTTGGCTTAATAGAGAAAGAAGTGCTTTATGTAGGCATCGTGACTGCTTACTACCGGGACTTCTGAAATAGTTCATAAATCGAGTACTTGCACACAGGCCCAGGAGGTCAATGTCCTGTGTAGAGTTCTTGGTACCAGCCACTGCAAATGGGACAAGAATTTCTGAGCCATGATCATCTCAGATTTCCTTAAAAACATGCAGTTAGTATCTAGTTATCAATGAGAAAATACGAAGAGGGGCTGTCCTTAGTAGATCAGATCTGCTGTTGTCTAGGACACCAGCATCAAGGCTGGGTTCCCAGCCCAGAAGGGGACAGAGCCCTTGTGATGTTTCCCCAAAGGATTTTTCCCTCTTTCAAGTACCGGGTGGTACATCATTTGTTTTCATCAGTACTAATGCTTTTCCATAAGAGTCGCATTAGTAGATCTTTTTCTTTAACTGTATTCCTGGCTTTAGGAAAAAGCAAACTCAGTCAAATCACTTTTCTGCTAGGGGGGCTACTGGCAATTTGTAAAGTTAACAAGAAAGTTTTTCCCGGACCAAAGATAAACCTCATATACAAACCATTAACACACCCAGACCAGCTTCTGCAAGGCATTTGTACATGTGTTTAATCTGGGGCTCTGAGACATACGATGGAAGTCAAGGGGATTATCTGCAGTGTAAAAAAAATAAGTCTAAGTTTGTATTATCTTAACAAAAGTAAAACACAATGTTAGGTAGCAAAATTATTTCTGAGGTATAGAGTACCCAACGCTTTAAAAAATGCTTAAAGAAACTCCTTGACTCAGTTTATAATTCACCATTCAAATTTTGCAGGTTTATGAGTCTGTATGGAGTATGAATCAGCACAGAATATGGCTTAAGTAAAAAAAAAAAAACATCTACATGTGGAGAAGAGAAGCAGCTGGGGAGTTCCTCCTATTCTGCTGATAAGGGATGAGCTGGCAGCAAACAGCAATTAATACAGAAAGAGAGAGCAAGAGAAGTAGATGGTATGGAAGACCAGGAAGACGGAGGTGGTACACAAGGGGTAAAGAAAGTGTGAAAAGTAACAGATTAAATGGCTGCGAGGTAGCAGAGGGACCTGTTGTAAGAAAGAGGAGGCAGCTGGTAAAGGCATAACAGTATAAATTAAGATGTAAAGATCACAAGTTACATGAATTATCTCCTTTCGCTGTTAAAGGTGAGGCTGTTCTTTCCAGGCAGCAGCACCAAGGAAAGGGCTGTGAGAGGGCTCAGGTTCTGCCAGGGACCACTAGCAGGCAGGGGTTTTTTACCCTGATCTACAATCCCTGCCTGAAGTCGCGGGGAGCTTGTGCTCATTTAGGGTCCTTGGGAAGCAACAGATCCATGTCCTGGCCAAAAGGTTTGGCAGCGTGAACCTCCCAGCACACCGGGTCACCAAGACTGTAGTGAATAAAGGGAGTTTCTTTCACTTGAAAGTTTCTCAAACCTGACATTTTGTTGGGATTCCTGTAAAGGCTGTTCCCCATTGCGGGGTGGGGGGGAACAACAAACAAAAAATCTCAGACTTGAAGCATTTAAATGTTAGTTCCATTTTTTGCATGTACCTACAAATTCTAGCCAATAATTTTTTTCAAATACCTTCCATTTGTGTTTGGTATCTTTGTACAAATTTAATCAACTGCTTCTAATTTTAAAGCACAGAATATTGCAGATACTTCCATCTACAAATTCCTGGATTAATGAATGAATGGGGAAAAAAATAAAAGAGTATTGTTAAATTGAAAGCTTAAAATTGCACACTAATCCCAAAGGATTTGGAAGTACATTTGAGTCCCTGTTGCACCAGCCTTTTGCTCCGAGTGTGAGATAGCATTCAGGTTAAAAACCTCCAGAGGTAGCTTTGATAATTCTTTAATGTTCTTAACTTTTTAAAGATTGACAGCAAACTTCAAAAACTGTGTTTTTATAATATTTTTAACTGCAGAAAATGACAACTCATTTGGGAAAATAAATGCAAACCTTTGCTATATTAAGATATTATACGATACACATACTATGTCAATAAATATTTTCTATTGTTTTTCTTTTCCTCTGTCATGATGTAGTTTTTTAGCTATGGTGGTGTTACACAAACTCATTATGTAAATGCTTGTAAAGGTTATCAGTGAATCATCTGGGACATGGTCTTACAAGATATTAATGTCTCTTTAAATTTGTTCTGGAAAAAAACCTCCCTGTCTACTCCTGTCTTCAAAATAATAACTCCATGAGCAAATTTGATGAGTAAAAAAAAAAATTGGTTCAGCAAGGAAATGACTCACAGACTATGCCACAACTTATTAATTCTGAAATAAGTAATTAGTTCTGTTTCTGCTACTAGCTATTGTATTTTCTACCCCAGAGAGCTGTTGAACCAGGCCAAATTAGAAGAGCGTAAAATATTATAATCTTGGTTCTCAGCATTATCTTAACTCTGTGCCCTTGAAACTGGTGCTGATTTGATCACTGACAGTAAAAGGAGACATTTTTGGCAAGGATGGGAGCTGCTGGAAATATTTAATGGAAAGTTTAGAAATTATTAGAGCAGTGATTAACAGTGTGTCTAATAAAAGCAATATTTAACAGGGGTCTGGCCAAGGGCTTCCCTGCCATCTCTGGTGGTCCTTACGTGGGGGAGGAGTAAGGGCCAGAGGGGAATAAATAGGTGAAAGCTTCACCACCTGGACCAAAGTCCATTTGGGGCTGGTGACAGAATCTAAATCTTTTCATTGCTGGAGTCTGCTTTTTGCCACCGTCTGAGAGAATGTCTTGGTGCTCGAGAAATGTTTCTTGGCCCCTACCCAGCGAACACAAACAGAGATCCAGGGGTGACAGCTGTGTCACCTGCAGGCCACTCCCAAGCCGCTGGCAGGGATGTGGTTGCTCTGATGGAAGATATGTTCCAAGACATGCTGTGGGTCTCACATTCCAGTGGGCCCTGGGGGATTGAACTGGCATCCTAGCCAAACACCTATGCAGCCCTAAAATGTTCTGATACAACCCAGTTCCTTGTGCAGGTATTTTCCTGTCATACTTCCAGTTCCCATCATCTTTAACGAATGCTCGAAAGGCCTTCACCAAATAACAGCAACTCAAATCCACCAAAGAAGTGGCATCTTATGCCGGTTATTATGCAGTTATTCCAGATGAACCATTCATTCCTCCTACTAGGAATATGTCTCTAAGCCTTGATAATGGCTTACCCTTCAGCTGTTATTGCTTAGAAAAAAGATCAGATATACTGGAAAAGCTACACAAATATTTTACAAAGATTGTGCCTCTTGGCAATTATGTATGAACCATAGTTATTGCAGTTGCTATGGCTCTACTTCTTTTCCATGTGAAAGAGTTCAAAAACATTGGATGAAACTAAGTTGGGCTGGTTTTCAGACAAATTACTCAGCTGCCCTTTGGCTGCAGTTGCAGCATTCTCCCACTCCTCCCCTCCAGTTTAATTTCCAACTTTATGGATTAAATGCTGGTTTCAGCTTTGCTTAACCAAAGATGAAAGCAGCCAGGAGACAGCACACAGCAAAGGACCCTTTCTGGCCACACGTCTCCGTGAGCATTTTGAAGCAGGACAGGCCCCAGAGGGAGGAGAGGTCAAGAGAAGGCAAAGGTGAAGACTGTGATCAACAGCAAAAAAGCACAGTGCCTTACTGAATGGAAGAAAACATGATTTCTGTTTTTCCTACAGTGAAAGGCAACCCTAGTTTTTACATTCCTTTTCTTTCTTTTGAATTATTAACTCATTAGCTAAGTATTGTTGGCTCTTGTACAGGAGCGAACCAACATGCACAATAGTGGGGATACAATATGCTCTTGAATGCCATCAGGGACTTCCCAACACACACAAAAAGAAGAGAGTGCTAAGTTACCCCAAAGGGGATTTACTAGTAATATGAAGGGAAAAAAAAGTAAAAAGTAATCTCTAAGACAAGCACCATATTTTTATTTAAGTAAACCAGGGATATTTTCATAGAATCATAGAATGAATCATAGAATGCTTTGGGTTGGAAGGGACCTTTAGAGGTCATCTAGTCCAACCCCCCTGCAGTGAGCAGGGATATCTTCAACTAGATCAGGTTGCTCAGAGCCCCGTCCAACCTGACCTTGAATGTTTCCAGGGATGGGGCCTCCACTACCTCTCTGGGCAACCCGTTACAGTGCTTCACCACCCTCATTGTAAAAAATTTCTTCCTTATATCTAGTCTGAATCTACCCTCCTTTAGTATAAAACCATTGCTCCTTGTCCTGTCACAACAGGCCTTGCTAAAAAGACTGTCCCCATCTTTCCTATAGGCCCCCTTTAAGTACTGAAAGGCCGCAATAAGGTCTCCCCGCAGCCTTCTCTTCTCCAGGCTGAACAACCCCAACTCTCTCAGCCTGTCCTCGTAGGAGAGGTGCTCCAGCCCTTGGATCATTTTTGTGGCCCTCTTCTGGACCCGCTGCAACGGTTCGATGCCCTTCTTGTGCTGAGGGCTCCACAGCTGGACGCATATTTTGAAAAATATGTATGCATAAAGGCAATGGAGACTTTATAGTTATGAGTGGCATATGGGTTTTTCTGCCACGCTCGTCTGTGCAGGACGTGGATGCATTCCAGAGCTGTGTTGAGTTACATGGCAGAAGAACAACCAGTTGCTGGTTGTCTATCCCACCATCTCCCCACAGGGGCAGGGATTTATTGTGCTACCAAACTCTTGCTGCTTATTGTGAGTTTGGGCTCAGACCTGCTCTTCTTAAATGGTGGATGTGAACAGAGGCTTCCAGCACGTGTCCACTGACATTTTAGGTTTTTACAGATTTTGCTGTATGTATCCATGGAGGATGTATGAAGTAATTTTTAATAATGGTGGGCAGAAACAGTAAGCTGCAGTAACCAGATAAACACTGCATCATATTCTCCTCTCATTTACAATGGTGAACCTTAGAGGGAAATTTGACCCACCACGTATTATATGTATTTACTTGTTACAGAGCGTTATACACTAGGCATTTATGATCTGTAAACAGGTTTCTTTCTTTTAGAAAGAAATAAAAAGGAAGCCAATACTCAAAAGGGAAAGTAGCTTTGACAATGTTCAATTTAGATATGATACTTTACTGCTTGTAAATTAACCTGTTACAACAGTGATCTGTGATGCTGCTTAAATGACTGACGTGCTTGAGTCTTTCACCTCTTGCGTATTGATTTTTTCCTTACTGGTTGGGACGAAGTAAAATCAGGCATCTGTGCAAAGACCAATGTGAGGTTAGCTTTCTGTCCATACTGTGAAAACAGTTTCCACAAGCTTAAAAAAAAATAATACCGCTGCCACTAATTGTATTTTATTACCTTTAAACTGGTAGAGAATTGTCTCTATAGGGTTACGACTTTGGAAGCAGGTTTTGCTTGGTTATTTTGATGTACAAATCCATGGTACACCCCATGCAGACACAAGGAGGAGCAGCTTTAAACTCGTCTTCAGCTTGAAGGCTCTGCAGAGATTGTATTAGCTATCTCCAGCTACAAGCATAAAAGAAATGCAATACAGTATTTGTGTATTTCTTCTCAATTCAGCCTTCAACTTTGCACCCTTCACATTAATGACATCAACTTTGCCCCCACCCTATGCGCTACCCATTTATCATCAGGCTATTGAAGCACCTTTTCTTGATTTTCTTTTGCATATTGGAAAGTTTACGTACAGGCCACTTCTGAACTTGCCAATATGCTTTTTTCACCTTGATCCTATCTCTAGGAATTGTTTTTCATGCCTTTAACTCTTATCTTACGGCAACTATTTTTATAGTGGAGAAAAGTCCTGGCTCTCCCTACTCTGGTAATGTATGGACTTGATGCTGCTGCTCCCCACAAGGACAGCTGGGAAACTTGGTGCTTCAGTCCTACAAGCAACAAACTCCATTGATTCCCTGTTCACTTCTGGGTGCTGCTTCAGACTGCTTTCTTTAGTCTTCAAACAGCTTTACATCAGGCATGCACACAGCCGAGGGATGAGGGTGACTGGGGAACCCGTCCCCTGCTCCGCTGCAGAGACCTTGGAGGAAATGCAGCTGGGGCAGGCCCAGACCCACTCCTCCCAATATCCCCGTCACTGATGTACAGGCTCAGACATCCCTTGTCCTGTGAATCTCGTGCCGTGCCTCTCCCACCACACACAGCACACCTTCCCGTCCCGTCCTGTCCCGTCCCGTCCCATCCCATCCCATCCCATCCCATCCCATCACATCCCATCCCAAACTCCCTCCAGGAAAGGAAGCTCCTCAACTGAGTGGGAAAGTGCCAGCCAGGGCCCCAGCCAGGAGCTGCACTGGTGGTGGGGGTTTCCTGTAGGGCTCACCTTGGCCCCGCTTGCTCCAGCCTCTCCTTCAGTGCTTCAGTTGACCAGAGCATCTTCACAGTCCCACTGGGCCCGCGCTTCCTTGGGGTCCTGCCCTTTGGAGCAGGACTAGTCTCTCTATCCGTACTTCAGCTATTTTTAATGTGTTGTTTGCAACTTCATCTCATGCTTCCCTGCCCATCTTGGGTTCGCTCTGTTGCTAATTCCACTTTTAATTTTTTTTAATTGTGCCCACTTTGGGGTTTCACCTCATTTTCTACTTAAACGCCAAACACCTACAATTAAATTAAATAAATAATGCCCGACCACAGGTGCTATACAGTGAGGAACTCGGCTTTCTGTCCAAGAGAAACCCCTTCAAAGTGCTATTAAGGTAACAGCTGCAAACAGAGAACTAAAGGCAAAATCACTGCAAGCAAACCAGTGTTCATAGCTCCAAAACAACGCATCAAATCTGGAGCCAGCCTTGGGAAATGCTTTCATAAGCTCTGAGTCAACCTAAAAGCAGGCTGCCAGCTGAAGGAGTGATCTTGTGACATCCCTTATGAAACAGCTCCGGGCTGCCCTGACAGATCCTCCTGCCGCGGATGCTGACTGAGAGAGAGGTCACAAGCTCTGGACCCCAGCAACAAGCAGAGGGTTTAATCTCCTAGACACATCTTACTCTCTAGGGGAGGCTTTATTTAATTTCACTGATTCAACTGACTGCAAAAATAACAATAATTTGATGCTATTAATCAGATTATACTAACTGGGCTGTAAATGGCTCCCATAGCCTCGCAAGACCCACTGGAATGACAGTTTCAAGTGAAAAGGGAATGATCCCCAGCAGGGAGATGTGCCTGTGTGGGAGCCACATCTGCTCAGCACCTGGAGAAATACGGCAGGGACCTTCTCAGTAGCTGGCTGTGGGTGAGGTTTATCACACTAGTTATTTAAGCCTGCTGCCAAGGTTATGTCTCATTGCTGCAGAACAGCTTTCTAGGGCTAATCCAAGGACTAAGCCTGGGAAAGAAAAGCTATAGATGTTGTAGATAGGTCTTATCCACAGCATTTCTTTACGTACCATTTGTGAAAGAGAAAAATTGCAACTCTACAGAAGTGGTAAAGTCTTCCTATTCCAGTATGTACAGTGATGATCACCTGCCTTTTTTCCCTCTCAATACAATTAAACAGCATAATTTTAAAACACTGTAAATATTAGAAAGAACTTAGGAAACCCCCATGCTTCGTTATATCCCTATACCAGCCCTTTTTTTAATGTGCAAGGTGGAGCCAGGGCTGTAAGCGCAGCCTGTTTGCTGAGGCCATGCTGGCCCTTGCGTGCTCGTCTCTTGCCACATCAGCCAGAGCCCGCGTACAGAGCCAAAATTACACAGTCCTGGGACAGAGGGGCGCAGCCACATACTTTTCCAGTGCAGCTTTTTTTTATTTGGCAAAGGCTAAGCTTCAAGGCAAGTATTTTTGGACACATAAAAAGTCATATTTCTAGATCTAGAAGCCAGCTCCCTCCTTCTAATTTGAAAGCAAACTTTGTAAATTTTTAGGCTTGTCTGGAAATGTCACTGTGGAACCAAGTATATCATAGAATCATAGAATCATAGAATGCTTTGGGTTGGAAGGGACCTTTAGAGGTCATCTAGTCCAACCCCCCTGCAGTGAGCAGGGATATCTTCAACTAGATCAGGTTGCTCAGAGCCCCGTCCAACCTGACCTTGAACGTTTCCAGGGATGGGGCCTCCACTACCTCTCTGGGCAACCTGTTCCAGTGCTTCACCACCCTCATTGGAAAACATTTTTTCCTTATATCTAGCCTAAATCTACCCTCCTTTAGTTTAAAACCACTACTCCTTGTCCTGTCGACAGGCCTTGCTAAAAAGACTGTCCCCATCTTTCCTATAGGCCCCCCTTTAAGTACTGAAAGGCTGCAATAAGGTCTCCCCGCAGCCTTCTCTTCTCCAGGCTGAACAACCCCAACTCTCTCAGCCTGTCCTCGTAGGAGAGGTGCTCCAGCCCTCTGATCATTTTTGTGGCCCTCTTCTGGACTCGCTCCAACAGCTCCATGTCCTTCTTGTGCTGAGGGCTCCAGAGCTGGACGCAGTACTCCAGGTGGGGTCTCACCAGAGCCGAGTAGAGGGGCAGAATCCCCTCCCTCGACCTGCTGGCCACTCTTCTTTTGATGCAGCCCAGGATACGGTTGGCCTTCTGGGCTGCAAGCGCACACTGCTGGCTCATGTCCAGCTTTTCATCCATCAGTACCCCCAAGTCCTTCTCCACAGGGCTGCTCTCAATCCCCTCATCCCCCAGCCTGTATCGATAGCGGGGGTTGCCCCGACCCAAGTGCAGGACCTTGCACTTGGCCTTGTTGAACCTCATGAAGTTCACACAGGCCCATTTCTCCAGCCTGTCCAGGTCCCTTTGGATGACATCCTGTCCTTCTGGCGTGTAAACTGCAGAAACACGATAAAGGTACAGCTCAGAGATACAAGACTGGTGGGAAACAAGGTTACCTACAAAGCAGATAATTGCTAAACTAACTGTCATTCTTAAAAAGAAGACTTGACATGATTTTTTCTGCTACCTATTGACTAAGTGTATGGAAAGAAAATTTTCAAGCAATTAGGGGTTTGGGGGATTTCTTTTGTTTTGTTTTTATTTTAGTGGGATGCCAATGTCATTCTCCTCTCAGCAGATGGCTTTTTAGGCAGCTCCACCAATTACAGAATTAGGGGTTCAGCAGGTAGTGCCACATGCTGCAGGGCAATCCAAAGGCTCCTGTTGGTGATGATGATCAACCTTCTACTGATGAGAGAGTCTTTTGGCAGATATCTAAACAACATCCAGATATTATGGCCATTAAAACCCACAAAACTTTCCATGAGAGCAGAGCAGTTCAGACCTGTGTCATGGCCAGATTACAGCTGGTAGCTGTATACTGCCTCTCCCTATTGCCCCTTACACATTCACAGCATGTGAATGTGGCGCACCTAGCAAGGAAAAGAAACTTGTGCTCCGAATCTGTTAATGCTACCACCATCCTTATTTGAGAGGCACCTAAAACTCTCCCTTCTGCTATTTTCAGCTTCTTGCATCATTATGTTCATTGGGAGATTCCCCCAGATGGGCACATTCATCACTCTGCAAGCAAGGATCCTGCTGCTGACCCCCTCCTGCACAGTGGGGCATCTCACACCAAATGCGCAGCTCCATATGCTTTTGTATCAATCAGGGGCGACCTCAAGCTTGCAACCCAGGGAAACTGCCGATATACCAGCACTACTCTGGCAAAAACCAGCTAGGGTTACCAAATAAGGTATTTTACGTTTTCCAACCTGTACATAGTACTTTCATTACAAAGAACATGCAGTTGCAGATTTCAGAGACCCCGCTGAAAATTAGGTATCAAGTGTATCATGTATACGTGTATGTATACGTATATATGGTACATCAGTGAATACACTATATGCATGTATAACTATGTACAATACATACATAGTAGTATGATTGTAAATGTGATACTCAAACAGTATCTGCAGAGGAGCTAATGATGCTGTCACAGCATCTGAGACCCTGATCATGTGCCCACACTGCACTGTCTCCTCCCTCACCTCTCCCATCACCCTTCAGAAACCTGCAGCTGCTTCTTGTTTATGTCTCTCCTGCCAGGCACCTGAGCAAGCAGCATGTGGGAGAAACAGAGTTTGAGGATCCTGCGTTCAAAGGGCTGAGGGAGGATGGACAGACCCGTCCCCTACAGAGCCACTCTGCTCTGCTGTCTTTGCCATATGCTGAATTCTCCCAGGACAACTCACTCCCCATGCACACAGAGATCCAACCAGCTGAAAGTCAGGGTGTGGAGAGACATTCAGCCATGGCCTCCCTCCTCCTCCCCAAATTTCTTCCCTTGCTGAAAAGCTTTAGCAGTGTGCTGTGTCTTATTAATGTCACAAAGAGCCAAACAGTGATGCTCAATACTGAAATTCTTTAAGCTGTCAAATTTCTTCCTTTTAAAAATTATTATTTCCTTTTTAAATTTTTAGTCCTATTTTTCTTTTTTTTTCCCCCAAATGGCTACACACTATGCACAAATGTATGCTGAAGGGCAATTGCTTAAACCACAGCTCTTCAGGAAGGGCTTTAAGAGCATAGGGGAGCGTAGGCTGACCACTGCCCAACAACACAATCCTGCTGGGGATCGTGCAGATGTCGCGCTTGGACCTATATCTGGGAGCCTGGCTCACAAGCCCTGGGACGTGGTATTTCTATTACACACAGCACAGGCATGCCTTCACTCCGCTGCTGTGTCCCGTTTTGGATGCCGCACTTCATGGGAGGTGCGGACCAGTTGAAGAGAGTGCAGAGAATACCAAGACTGATCAGATATCTAGAAAACTTGACTGGCAAGGAAAGATTGAAGACAGAGGGCATAAGACAGAAGAATGACCGTGGTGACTGCCCAAATGTCATCTTTGCTGCTGCAAAGAACAAAGGGAGTATCCCCACGGACAGAAGAGATAACAGTTCAACATGCAGTGAGGCAGAATCAGGTAATAAATACAGTAACAGCAGCTTTCTCAGGGTGAAGGTGGTGATGTCCTGCAGTGGTGTTTGGAAAGGCTGTGGTGTGATGGAGGTCTTTTAGAAAAATCTGTTGGGAATTATACAATTTTGGCTTTGGAGCAGGGGAATAGAGTATACGGTTCTCTATTTTCTGTGATTTCTATCTTCTGATCCTGCCCAGGAGTCTTAAAGTGGAAACTTCAAATGCTCTGAATGCATTGCCTTTGCAGCGGAGTGCAGCAAGCTCTGTTGGTCTTGTTTATCTGTAGCAGAGAGCCAACTTTTAAGTGAAACAGCATGCATAGTTATACAGAACTTTTATATTGGCAATAATAATGCTTTGGCCAAGAGAAAAATATTATATTTCGCAAAAGAGTCTGTTCCAGTACAGCGTAGATTGAATCAGCTTAGCTCTTCAGTTTGGCTAGGGGAAAAAGATTTCATTTTAGTTGCATCTCTCCTCCATCTCTGACGGATCTATCAAAATACTGGACTTATCAGTTAAAGTTTCCAGCCACTGTAAGTTAAGTCTCAAATGGCAAAGCCTGGCTGGCAAGCTGAACCATACAACTAGAAAAATAATATTCTGTAAGCCTACCAGCTATTTTAAAGGTCATTCAATGAGAGAAACACATCCACGACAGGCTCTTCATGCAAACTGTGCTGAACTGGACTGTAAACAGTTCATACACAAGACCAGCGACTTCATTTTAAGATTTCCAGACCAACCACTTGCAATACTACATTGGTGTAAAGTGTTTTACTTAAAATGTAAGTGAGGGCTATTCCTATGTTGGCCCCAAAGGAGTAAGGGTACAGCAACAACAACTTTGTGGGTTTGAGATGGAGGATTTTCCTTGCTAACAACAGAAAGTGTCCGTGGGATACAGCCTGATGTAGGTATCACTGCAGCTCCCAGGGCTTGCAATTTTTTTTGCAGTTCTCTGTTCCTCTAAAATTTGCATTTGAATGAAATACAGATGATTTGCCCATTTCTCAGTATATACTCCTCATCTAAAGAGAGATGGAGGTTGTAAGTGATACGTTAGCAAATTCTTTGAGGTATTTTTAAAAGCTGTTAAAAGCACAAACAACCCAAATCCAGCCCGCAACATCTGTTGGCAAAAAAAAAAAAAAGGAGTTGTCTGAAAAATCCACAAGCCAGGCTAAATGACAGAGTAGGATTAGAGTCGATCTTGATGATCAGTCATGAAGCCAACTGCCTAAAGAAGCAAAATATTTTAACAGATACATAAGCTACTTTATTACAATAAAGGTTTGCCAGGATCCTGAAATCCTGGGGAAATCAATCCTGGATACAAAATACTATATTTTGGGTGGATAGAACAGTGTAACACTTTTCTACATTTAACTGTACTGACTACATATGTGCAAGATGTATATACCAAGACCTAATGTTACACTTACTATCAATCAAGAACATAATCTGCCAGGCTATGTTTTAAAATCTTCAGAAGATAAATACTTCACTTAGGAACCACAAGGTACACTTTTTCTAGATAACTGAAGATATCAGGTTCTGGAGAAACCAGGAAGGCTTAAGCAAACATGGAAACAAGTATTCGTTGTCCTCCAGTAACATGGTTATAGAGCTGCTCAGGAGAAATAGGTTTACTTAATAGTATCTCAGACTAAAACGTGTGTGGAGCATTAGAGACTTATACACGCACACGTTAGTTTTATAAATACTACTTACAAGCCTAAACAATAGCTGGCCATTTAAATAGAAAATCTGCTTACTGTCACTATGCAATTTATTTATGTTACTTTGAAAAAGAACAGTATCTTTTGTATGGTCTCTTTGTTAATAAATGGGAATCAACTCTCTCTAGTCTGTACGAGGACTATGGTAATAAGAGGGTGATTTCATCTGCGTATCTTGGATTTTAAGATCTAAAGGGAAGTTTTAGAGAGGAAAAAAAAAGAATGAATTATTAGCCAAATAACTAGCCTAATTTAATTTCACATAAGTTTAGGAGGATGCTTAAAAACAGCCCATGCACAAAAAGAGATGCACTGCTGTGTGATGTGTATGCAATCGGAGTTAATGGAGCTTTTGTGTCAATTAAAAATTAGCTACAGTGTATTGAATGCTGCCTTGCCTCTCTCCCTGTCTGGGCCCGGACCATGCCTTAGAGAGTAAAACATTTCAGCCATCCTACAGGCATCACAGGCGGTCAAATATTTTGAAAGAGAAGCAAATTTCCAACATGTCTTGCCTTGAAGCCAAGGGCTCTATAAGCAAATTCTGCACAACCTCTTCGAGAAAGCATAATGAGGTAAGCAGCTGGATTTCCATCAATACCATTTCTGAAATGAGAGCGCTGTATCGAGCTACGGGAAAGTATTTCGGTCATTCTGCTGCAAAGCTTTGCAGGAAGAAACACAAAGCGAACTGCGATGCTGGTGGCACAGGACCTAGGCAGCAAGGCAAAGCCGCTAGCTGCCTGCAAATTTAGATATATATTTAATCACATATATTTATTTGTATATTTAAAAATATATTTAAAATCAGGACAGCTCATGTCCCGCCAAGTGCAGGGCTGAGCAAGGCGCAGTGTGTTTGTTCATCCCTGAGCAGCAGGGATGTTAGACAGGTGCTAGATACTGTCATGATGGGGTGGAGGTGAGCTGGGAAGTGATGATTTCAATACACTGCTGGAAATCTCTTCTTCCAAGCACAAAGGGAATGGTGTGCTCTATCCCAAAGGCGTGCCCACAGAAATAGCTCCTAAAATTTGGTTCTATGAAAGTGGAAAGACCAAAACCTCAAAGTGGCTGAAGCCCTGTGAACAACAGAAGATAGTTTGTGCAAAGGTTCAGAAGAGATCAGTAGATTCAAAGACACTCTAATACCTAAGACAGAATTTGTATAGTAAGACAATCTTATTTATACAGTATGCTGGTCTCAAAATTACTAATTTTTCCCCGTTTCTTCCTTTGCTAATCTACTACACTTGTTTTTTCCATGTTTCAAAAGAGAAGTGATCTATTCTCCTTGATTTTTCAAAATAAAGCCAAATTTCAAGGTTTTGAAACTGGTCTTTCAGTTGGCTGGAGCCAGTGTGGGATTATTCCAGTAAGGAAGAATCACTAAAAACCCTCTTGATTGATCAACCCAGATTGACAGGGTATAATCATAGACACATCATAGACACATAAAGCATAATCTTACAATTAACTTTAAAATCTAACTTGTCCTACTCTTGTATTTGAGTAGCGTTTCAAAAAAATCCCCTTTATTTATACACAGACACACTCAGAGTATGCAATACTGCTTCTTTTAGAGCCTGGTGTCTGCTTGCACCTGTACCTCGCTCTTGTGCACAAAATCTATTTGCTGACATTTAATACCCAAGCTGCAGGCCTGCAGTAGCTTACAAGGCTGATGGCACAGAGCTGCCCACTCCCTGGGGTCTCTCCATGCCCCCACTGTTCCATCACCCACCCCCTCCCTCAATTACAGGCAACCTGCAGCCTGAAGAACACACCACCTATCTCCCACACCATTCCCTATTGTATCCATGCTAGCCCACTTCTCCTTCCCCTCCTGAGTGCAATACTATCCCCACTCCCACACAGGCGGCTTCTTTCCAGGCCTGGGTGGGCAAAAGTACAGACAAGGACTATGGGAAGGAGCAACCTGACGTTCTTAAGAGGGCAGGAGAGGATCCCTCCTACCCTGTGTGACAGAGATCCCACCAGCCTCTGCATAGCTATCACTGATAACAACTAACCTGCCTCCCACTACCAGTTTAACTCTGAAAGATTGACTCAGCTTTCCCTCTCGTCTGAGATCACAGTTCCTTGGATCTTTGCATCTTTACAGTAGCTTCGTGTAGCATGTGCCTTCAACGTACCTGCTGTTGCTCTTAGTGGTATGAAATCTCTGCTTCCAACAGAGTGGGTTAGTGCTTTGGCAAGACCTTTGAAAAAGATGGCTACTTCAGGTATTTATGATATTGAGGTAAACTGACAAATTTCTTCCATCATACTAAACTGTATTTCAAAAATATGTGTAAACTTCACCATGTTCAACCATGAACATTTGGATGTAGGTGCTTTACAGTGTTGTTGCAGGGCGGACATTCATCAGACCTTTCACAGGTTCCTCTACATTGCCAGAGAGGAGTTTTATGCTCCTTAGTCCTTGCAGTGGATGGCACACCCACACACATTTCTTCACTTGCTTCAGTTTCTGCTTCTGCTCTACCACCTTTACTAACTCCCAAAGGGAACTATTCTTACACCTATAATTGCCTTCAGAGATGTCTTGGGCAACAGAACAAGCATCAGGCTTTTGCTGCCCACATCATTTGCAGAGTTTAATTAATGGAAAGGGAAGAGGTGGTGAAGCTTTAGGAGCCAAGATCTGGAACAGAAAAAATGGAAGCGCTGTCTGCTTTAAAAGATGTATAGCCTCTCTCCTTCTGTAATCCCATCTCTGAAATTCTTATTTCGTCCCCTCATTATCACTCAGTGCCTGCCACTTCCCACACTGCTCACACACTAGCAATATAAAATACATGGAAAAAAAAGGTTTTCTCTTTTAATAAAATTTCTGATGTATTTCATGTTCTAGAAAAGCTTGATCACTAACTCGGTGTATCATCTTTGTGTCACTGCCACTACTTCTACCACAGGAAGTTTCAGTTGGCTTTTCTAGGCGGTAAGAGTTATTAGGACTTTTTTCCCCCATGCAGAATAAGTTGCCTGAGCAGGCGGCTCTTATTCTGGGGCAAGAGATGGGGAAGGAGGGGCAGGAACAAAGATTCATGCTGAAAAGAGAAAACAGTGTCAGCTGTGGCTACTGGACATTTCGTGAACTAGATGCTGTCAACCACCAGCGAGTAGCAGCTCATATTACCAAAATCTCAAATGCGTTTACAAAGTAAATCTTCCCCTCCTCCCCGCCAGCTACAGTTTTTGCTCTAGACTTTCCTGCTTGGTTTTTAAGGCAAGTCTCTAGCCTTTGCAGTTGCCTTACTAAATCTTAAGAATGGAAGTTCAGGTAGCAGCCTGATTTTTGCGATCAGCCTGAAATGCTAAGGTGGTTCCCCAGGATCTTAGAAGACAACAACAATTTAGTTCTCACCATCCAGGCTTTCACCTGGGGAAATATCAGCATCAATCCAGAAGCCCTCAACTCAAGCTACAGTACATTTTGGAAGGCATACATTATAAAACACAGCTAAAAAATCTCAAATAAAGCCAATTAAAATTGACAAATCAATGGGGAAGAGGAGTAGGACACACTGCTAACTCCAAACATTCAAAAAATGGGTCAGTTCTGAGGAATAAGTTTGTTTTTTTTGTTCAAACTTCTACAGTAAGCTGAGTTCATGTTCTCCAGGTATTTACCACTCGTTAAGACACTCAAGGCTTAAGGGGGGGGCCACAAAAGTCTCATGTGGCCAGAGGTGCCAGCTTCTAAAGAAGCCAGCACACAGAACAGCGAGAGCTTGGGTAAGGGACATATCGGCTGTCTGAAATCTGTCCTCCCCTCATGAAAAATGCAGGGGAAGGAGACAGTTTCTTCCTCCCACAGATGGGAGCCCTCCTCCCCACCCACTCTTCTCTATAGCTTGTATTGAGAAGTGGTTAGTCATAGGAGGACACAGATGCGTTCATGCCTGGATGATGAAACTCAGACGATAACAAGAACATGTTCTTGTCTACAGGCCAGGAAACAACCACTTGTTTTCCTTGCAAGCCAGATTTTATAACTCCATTGTGATGGGGAGAACAAGAGTCTTTTTTATTCAGCCTTACTCAGCATACTGGGGAAATACACTGCTTTTACTTCCCACAGCGCACAAGCTTCTTGCTCTTCCACGAAGTTTGCTTTCTGTCCAGGTTTCTATTTCCTCACAGGATATCAAATGACACACACACCGCAGGCTCGCACAGAGCTGTTGGCCGTGAGAACTATAGAAGACTAACAAGAACAAGGACCAAGGGTTGTGGACATGGATGAAGCTGATGCAGAAAGGCAATTACTGCATGGCAGGGGCGCGTACCTGGCAAAGACAAAGCCCTCACGCTGAGGTTTGGCCCCTTGAAACATGTAACATTGCAAACATTCATTTGCAATTCAGTGAGTAGTAGTTCTTCATCTTAATTTGAATGAGACACTAATGAACTGGTCTGAATATATTTACGTTTGGTTATGACTGCCCTCTGAAAATGCTGTCCTTACTTTGAGAAGACGTGCACAACACAGTGGTAAGAAGTCGAGCGCTCCCTGCTTTTGGCAACACATAGCACATAGGAAGGATGGGTAAAATCATGGTGAGCCTTTCTGGGGGTGCAGTTACTGACCTTGTTCAGGTTTTCGTGCTCAAATCATGAGAAAATACAGAGATTTGCCGAGCTTTACAGATTTCTAATCCAGAACACCCTGACTCAACAGGGCATTCATCCTAAGGCTGAAGTATAAAATCAACTTTTCCAAGGCCAAACTTGATAGATTCAGAATACTGACATAGTAGCAACTAAAGAAACCAAATTAATAATCAAAAAACTTCTTGAGCGATGGCACTCCCCTACTGGTTGCACAACTAGGAAATGTCTTTGAAATCCAATTCAAGATTCAAACCTTACCAGAGCATGATCAAGTCATTTCAGTGTTTTCTTGTTTATAAAGTACTTCGAAGCAGCCCTTGGCATTCAGTACTGCTTCATCACTTCATTTTGTTACTAAATCAAGGACGTCTCTAGTTAGTCACCTCATGACAGAAGGACTTTAATGTACTCAACTGTATGAAATGTTTTCTCCTCCTTTCATCCTGCTGTAAGATGAACCATAGCACAAGCAATTCCTGTAGCATCATAGCCATGCTAGCTCTCAATAAGCTGTTGAATGACACCTCATAGGAAAGAAATCAGGACCAGTATTCTAAACTTCCACAGTTCCAATATTGTTCTAGTTTAAGCAGATGAAGAGCTTTAATGAAGCCTCCTGAGGTGTTATAGGTCAAACTAGAGAATTCTCATCTCCCTCTCCCCACTTGTGGCTTTGTGCTCAGTCTGACTTTGTATGGATCTCTCCTGTACTGCTTAAAGATCAGCAAAAGTCATTACCATGTGCAGCAGACTCAGCAATCAGTGTCAGGACCTATACACATTTTTCCCCTCTCAAAGTGTATTATTGTGCTCAACATCTCAATGATCATCAAACTGGCAACAAGATATTTACTTTGATCAAGGTGTTTATTGCATCTCAGAGGGCACACATGCACTGGGGTTTTTTGTTTTTTGTCTTTTTAAACTGAAATACAAAGAAGAATTTTGAAATTAGCTTTTTATAGAACTTTCCCATTACGGTGTATGTTATCCCCACAGCAAATTCAGATACAACCACTTTTAATGGTACCATACATTGATTAAATAGTTCATTTGAAAGACTTTAGGTGAGTATCTTTCCAACCCGATATGCTTTTACAGAGAACTGCCAAGCCACTTGTAACACTGATCAACAGTGACCTCATTGAAGAGTCAAGATCTTACGCCAAGCCATCAGCAGAAACAGTATGAGAACAAATAAAAATTAAAGAAACACAGTACGTACAGTAAAGGGCATGGATCTCTGGATCAGAATGAAATCTAATCACCAATAGTACAAAACTACTCACAGCGCATTCGGGGCAATGGAGAAAACACTAGCCTAAGGCATACACAGGTAAGCACTAAATTAAGAGATGTACATAAGAACTGAACAGAGATGAGCAACATCACTTGTCATGTTTTGACTACAGATATACCAAAGAGTGCTCTTGTATTTGAAATCCCTTAATGCCAGCAGAACTATGGTTGCTTTTTCCAACTACATGGCGAGAAACTGACCCTTTACTTATTTTCAGTGCATTTAGCAAGAACTGATAAGTACGCCAATTTTAAATGCAAAAACTTAAATAATGAAAATAGGTTTTAAAATAAAAACAGCAATAAATATGGTATTCTTTCAGATATGATTTTTCATTCTTGGTAAATCATCAAAAAAGTATTTGTTATGGAAGTTTACCTTTATATTACTTTAAATTATCTTAACATATACAGTGCCACAAAAATAAAACATTTTTTCACGACAATTGAGATTCCTGTGACTGGGAAAAAAAAAATGTATTCCACACAATTTCATAAGTATTTTCCTTACTATCTGGTATTATCACACTATATTTTGTAACAGATAAAGGAGAAATTGAGTCTTAGGGAAATTTTAGGTGTCCTCAAAAAATTATATACATTGAAACCTTCAAAAACCACAGACATCGCTCCAAATGGCTCACCAAACAACAGCTGCATAATCTGTCCCCGTGGGATAGGTTCAGAAAAGCACTAGAAGGCATCAGAAACATACATCCATTGTTTAAATTGTAAAACACAAATAACCCAAGTACACGAATTTCGAGAGAGTAGGGATAACAGCTAAGGTAGTACACATTCCTAATGTTCACTTTCACAGCTGTGCTACACGTTTCAGGAGGAAGAGAAAGTCTGAATAAGCGCTGGGTTTGGTACTGGTGGCTCACTTTGAAACTCTGAGCATCTGTTTGTAGACTCCAAACTCACGTTTTTATCATCCAGTCAGAAAAACTGCAGCTGTGAAAACAGAAAAGTATTAGATGAAAACCAGAATAACGAGTTAGATAAAGCACATTCTAGAAAAAGCACCAAACCTGCTCATCTGTTCACACCTCAAAGGAGTTGTTATCAGTTTTTAGTGAAGCAGCAGTCTTCCCACAGACTGTTACGAATCTGTCTACTACAAACCCAAGTCAAAAGCAGTGAGTCCTAGCAATGAAGGTGCATCTCCACTCCTGGCCATCACCACCAGGTGCCAGTTACACCTCCCCAGGGCTGGAATTTGGAGAAGAGGAAGTGGGACTGGGTGGTGTCTGCTAAGAGCAGCCTGATCCCATCCAGTGCTGCTAACTCCAGTGCAAAGGAGGCTTAGAACAAGTCTTAGAGTTAAGCTCTAGGTAGAAAGAAAAGGGACTTATGAAGAAGGCTTTGAAGATATGTAATGATTGTCCTCTCCTCATCTGGCAAATTACTCTAGTCTATAATTATAAAATGCCTACTGTACTTCTACATTATTATTTTTTAATTGACTTAAGTGTTCAATTCAATCTGATGCTTCTACTTGGCCCTCTTCACATCCTTCTCCAAAACCCTCACAGTAATGTTGTTGCCTTTTTTTCCTTCTGCTCTGCAGTACTGGGTTGTTTTTTTTTTTGCTTCTCCTCCATTTTTTTCTTTTTATTTACTCCTCTGTTCTTCCCCACTGTTGTTCTACACGGCACTGCTCAGGACCTCATGCCTTGGCATTCAGGAAAGCAGTGCCTGGAAAAATTGTATGGTGGGGGAGAACATTAGCTGGCAGCAGTTAAGAGATGCAAACAACCTTCCCTTGATGATCAGCATACATAAGTCTTTCCTCTTTTGATCCCTTCACACCTACGATACCCAATCTGTTTCCATACCCACAAGACTGGAACAAGCCTCTTCAGCACTGTTTTGCCCCCAGTATTTGTACCCTGTTATGATTCTATTTGTTTCAGTATTAATTTCAGGGGGGAAAAAAACAAAAAACCAACACATGAATCCTTGGATTGAATGGAAACAAGGCAAAAAACGGAAGTTATAGATTGAAGATAACTTTTCCTGGCAGTCACTTTTGGCAAAAATGTAGCCAAAAGTCAAGCTTTCAGGCTAAAATTAAGTGTGTGGACAGAGAATTCAGGTTTCTGTTTAAACCACCACGTTATCAGTGCGTGTTTCTACCTATCTCTGCAGCTACATTTTATCAGTCAGATCCAATCTACCAGCCTAATCAACATCTGTGTGCCAGACACGTACCACAGCATAACATGCTTAGGCAGGCAGTCACAGAATACCTTATCGTTTATAAGAAATCCTTGATGTTAAGATCCGCTAATGGGTCCTTTGTTGGAGGTTTCTTGGGACTCTGAGTAGCAGGAGTTGGGCTTGGAGAAAGCTAACAGACGCCAGCCAGGAAAGCAGAAAAAAACAAAGCAGACAAGGATACACAAGCATTAGATAGATATAGCTGGTTCCCACACAAGCACATTGCAAGCATACAAAGTTCTGAATTTTCTTTAAGTTCAGTGTGTTGCCATTTTGCTCAAGCATTGTTTAGACTCCATCCTTACTACAGGGCTAACAATGCTTGGCTGGTTTAATGGACACTGCTACAGAAATTGCATATATTCTAATTAGCACAGCTTCAAATCACTGTCTCCCTGTAAGACAGAATGGTGTCAGGATCATCAACCCAGACAGAAGTTAAGCAATTGTTAGATGTTAAACACCAAGGTGCAGAATAAGCAGAGTGCGTGCTGCAGAGTACGTGTGAAAATCCCGACGACTGGCATTTAAGTACATGTTGTTCTACATTGGTAGTTTAAGTAAGAGCCCGAAGTGTACCAGATATGTGACTATATTATACACTGTTCCTCCTCTGGTAGGTATAAAAATCATAAATTATTCCACAGAAAGTGTCAACTGTTCAAGTTCCATGCAACCCTTTTCACTATGGAGCCCAACGATTCTCCCATCCTGACCTTATTCCCCCCTGCCTCCACCTTACTCAGGGAACCAGGTGTTTTGCATCCAAAGAAACCCAGCAAGCTACCAGTCTAAAACAGTTAAACTTGCATTTACTGAGAAACAGCTGTCATCCAAGAACTTGAGACCTTAGCTTGTTCATAAGCAGAAGGTCAGTTTTCTGAAGAATCCTCTTGGTAGGCTGGGAGGGAAGATGCAGAGTGCAGCTCTAGTAAATGTTGACAAGCTCTGAACAGAATACGAATGCCCATCAGCTCAAATCTTCCCCCCAAAACAGATCTTGGACAGTTAGATGTAGGAGACTTTTCAAACCTGTTCCATTGGTCTTGTACAAGGGAATTAAAAAAATCAAGGTCATTCATGTGATTTGTTGCAAGTCAATGGTTGGCTTGGACAGGTGTACTCGTCCCTGGGTAAAAAAGTGGCTAGATGGCCAGGCCCAAAGAGCTGTGGTGAATGGAGTTAAATCCAGTTGGCAGTTTTTCACAAGTAGTGCTCCCCAGTGCTCAGTATCGGGGCCAGTTCTATTTAATATCTTTATCAATGATCTGGACGAGGGGATTGAGTGCACCCTCAGTAAGTTTGCAGATGACACCAAGTTGGGCAGGCGTGTTGATCTGCTTGAGGGCAGGAAGGCTCTACTGAGGGATCTGGGCAGGCTGGATTGATGGGCCGAGGCCAACTGTGTGAGATTCAACAAGGCTAAGTGCCGGGTCCTGCACTTGGTTCATAACAATCCCATGCAATGCTACAGGCTTGGGGATGAGTGGCCGGAAAGCTGCCAGGCAGAAAAGGACCTGGGGGTGTTGGTCGACAGCCGACTGAGTATGAGCTGACAGTGTGCCCAGGTGGCCAAGAAGGCCAACAGCATCCTGGCTTGTATCAGGCATAGCATGGCCAGCAGGACCAGGGAAGTGATCGTCCCCCGTACTTGGCACTGGTGAGGCCGCACCTCAAATAGTGTGTTCAGTTTTGGGCCCCTCAGTACAAGAAAGACATTGAGGTGCTGGAGCTTGTCCAGAGAAGGGCAACGAAGCTGGTGAAGGGTCTAGAGCACAAGTCTTATGAGGAGCGGCTGAGGGACCTGGGGTTGTTTAGCCTGGAGAAAACGAGGCTGAGGGGAGACCTTATCGCTCTCTACAACTACCTGAAAGGAGGTTGTAGCGAGGTGGGTGTTGGTCTCTTCTCCCAAGTAACAAGCGATAGTACAAGAGGAAATGGCCTCAAGTTGTGCCAGGGGAGGTTTTGATTGGATATTAGGAAAAACTTCTTCACCAAAAGGGTTGTCAAGCATTGGAACAGGCTGCCCAGGGAAGTGGTTGAGTCACCATCCCTGAGGGTATTTGAAAGACGTGTAGATGTGGTGCTTAGGGACATGGTTTAGTGATAGACTTAACAGTGTTAGGTTAACTGTTGGACTCAATGATCTTATGGGTCTTTTCCTACCTAAATGATTCTAAGTCAGGCAGCTGATACTATAAAAAATCCTGTACAGTCCTACAGCTAGAATTGAACTGAGATAATGCATAGACACAAGCTACTTTCTAGAAAAATGAAGAACAATTAAACATTCATCTAGCAGTGACACTTACCTGTACACCAGGGCCAGTGGCAGCTCCAAATGGTGGCCTCATCATAGGCTGCCCGTACATAACTGGCTGCTGGGGCATCATGTGTACGCCTGTGCCTGCTGGGGGCTGTAAATTAATGCAGTGTGAGCAGGGTTCTGGGTGAAGAAAGGAGAGCAGCGTAACAAAAGAGACTCACCATCCCAAATGCTGCTGCTGGCTGTGGGACAGGTGGAGTACCTCCTGTGGCAGGAACAGCACTTGTTGGAGGCACGGCTCCCGTCTAAAAAATTTTTTTTAAAAATTAAAAAAATGCAAGAATCTTTGTAACACCAACTATCTGGAAACCACACAGAGTCTCTAGCATTCTCAAAGTTATTCTGGAAAGTAGGACTGTTATGTAGCAGATAATACCTAACCTCAAAACCACAATGCTTCAAAGAATGAGAGAGTTGAATGAGCCCTTATGCTGATGCTCAGCTTGCTTTTTCGTAAGAAAGCAAGGGTGACAGACTCCATTCCCTTCATGAATGGAGTTCATTTACTGACTACAACTGAAAATAGGCCCAAGAAAATATGTACTCTCCTTGTCCTTCTACATAGCGTATGAAAGCATCCCAATTTCATAATTGATAGCCAACACATTATTATACTTGTTGTAGCACTGTATTTTAGTAAAAGCTTAAGCAGATTGTAATGCTAAGGGAAATAACTGCTATAACTAGTTTCCAATTAAAAAAATAGTATTTTTATGGAGTGAGATTCATTTAAGTTAAAGAATAAGCTTGCACACTTAAGCCACAATCACAGCCATTACATACTTTACTAAGGAGAGTTCAGTTTATCTTGTTATGCCTAACTTGTTATGATTTTCATTCAAATAACGTAAGAAAAAAAAAGGTGATCTTTCACCAGGATTCAGGAAGAGAGAACTGTTAGTTCAGTAGTCTGACTGGATGTACAGCACAACAGCATCTTTGAACAAGGCCACCCCACTCATCTAGCAGAACCTACACATCATCCCTTTTGGTTCCCTTGTCTGTAACTTCCCATGCACAGAGTCTCCCTATGGGCTTGAAAGCATCCAAGTCTCTCCTTTTCACAGAAGTATACACAATCTAATTAACAACTCTGAAGAAGGGCAGGAAGCATTCAAGGAAAGGATTTAAAAATGGTAGTAAGATTTTTAGGAACCTCATTACTGCTCTCATAGGGCCTAAGTATATTGGCACAATTTCTTAAGCTATTACAGAAGCTGTAGGGTCATGCCTGAGTCTCCACATCCTTACCACCTACCTTGAGTCAGTTATATTCCACCACACTTGGAGAGCAGCTAGCACATGTTCAGTTCAAAGGACACTGCATCTCTGGAGATATGTTGGAATTACTCACCGAACAGTCCACTCCTGTGAATGCTGCATTTAGTGCCCTTGGTTGATCCTTGCTTCCAGACTAAAATATGTCAGTTTCTTAGGAAACTGGAGACAAGTCAAGATAATGTGTTCCAGATTCATTAATCAGCAAACGCCCTACAGTTCCTGGCTAAAAATTATGAACCTCTTTTCCAGTCTGAAGCTTTTCTGGGGAGCATTTCAATTAAAAGCTGTACTGCGCTAGCAGCACAGCTGTCCCCAGACTAAAACCAACATCTGGACACTCACGTATGGAAAGGAAGGAAGGAATAGAAATACACAGATTAATGACATCAGATGTACTGATCTGACTGCAGCCACAGGAACACGTTGTAGCTCAAAATCCAGTTAGGCAGATGCCAAGAAAATGGCCATACAAACTGAATCTGCTTTTGCCTCAAAGCACTAGGGTCACTCAAAGGAACGGGCTTTTATGAAATTCGGCTGATTTTAATCCAGAAGATGAAAGGTCACAAGGAAGGGAAGAAGTGACCAAAACTTAAGTGGTTCAACAGTGATGCAAAGGAAAGCTTCATTTTGGTCTCCACATTTCTTTTTCCTGCAGATTTGGTTTTCTTTGGTTTCAAAAAATACCTAAGTGCATGATTTTGAAGAAATATATATAGCATCCATGTTTCATAAAATACTATCAAACACACCCAACTTTCCAGGAAAGCTAGTTACTTATCAGATGGTAAAACCACTACAAGATCAGGCTGATGTTACAGAAGTTAGAAATTTCAGGTAGTACAAGTCATCAGATAGTTCACATCCAAGTAAAGCAAAGACAGTTTGAAGCCATTATTTTCAAGCTTACAGCACAGAAGTGGTTAATCACTACTACCATATTCAACACATTGCCTGAGAATTGTCTGCTGGACAGACAGTCCAAGAACAGCCATGTTAGGTAGCTTCTAGCTAGTTTTAAGCCAGCAATAATAACTGTAGTGCAGGTGAGGTGCTGTTAGTATCTTTATGTTTAGTAAGTAAGTACAATAAGAGATAAAAAAAAAAATTCACTTACACTGTACAGTATTGCCCAGCCTTTCTATTAAGAAAAAAGTTGACATTACAACTAATACACTCAATGAAGTACCAAGTTCAGGGAATTATTCTGTCTTCCATAAGGTTTAGGAACAAGCTGGAACATGCTTAGAGTCACATTAACATGTGTGGCAGCAGGGAACTGAACTGGTCATGCTCCCCCTTGACAGTCCTTTCCTTCCCTTCCCAACCCAACTTTTTTCAAATGGAAGCTGTTTTCTTCAGCTTTGGATCAATACTGCTGTCTTTTGGGCAAATCGACCAGGGCCTGGTGCTGGCAAGACCTATATGGCTAACCTGTCCACACACATTAAGTGTACATGTAGAGTAACCTCTTGATACATACGCTAGTGTATTTTCGTTGACCTGAACTCAATGATTTATTTATGCCAGCTGTAAATCTGGTCTTGAAAATGTGACTTGAAACAATCATACCATTTATACAGAAGCAAACTCTTTAGCTGAAGTACACAGGAGCAGTGCCTACACGTATACTTGCATAGTCTCATAAAATATTGAGGTTTCAATACCAGTGGTATCGATACATTAGCCACCTACCAATGGACCACCTGGGACACCACCAGTTGACCATGTTGCAGGTGCTACTTTTGGCTGCCAGTTGGCTCCTCCTGTTAACTTTTTCTCTCCAGCATTCCACTGAAGGTCTCCCCTAATAGAGAGGGAGAGACACAGAGCTATTTACATACCCTCACAGTGAAAATGAAAACCAATTGCAGTATACATTAACATTAGGCTTGCAGCTACATTAGTTTATGGTGTATGCAGTTTAAGTTATTAACAGAAAGATACACTTTTAGTGCCACTCAGTTTCAAGGGTTGTTAGCAGTAGACACCAGTACACTCTATACTGAAGTCAGTTACATGGTTATGGCCTTTGTGGTGAGAATTAAAGAGAAGTTTTACTTAGTATTGACCAAAGGTAACATATTATTGCATATACCCTTGCAAAGTAGGAAGAGGGACTGCTACTGCCTATTCTACTGGGACCAGGCATAGAGCTGCCTGTTAGAAGTCTTTGAAAGGTCATTTCATTGCTGGAAATCTTGCTCAGACAGCTGAAGGAGGAAAGCATTCAGTTCTGAAAAAAGTTGATAGATACAAGAGAAACAAATCATTCATAGAATAAAAGGGCTGTTGCAACACCAGGTTTTGTCAGAGGCCGCTCTATCCAGAATGAGCTACACCATTTGAATGAAGTAAATTGAAGGAAGCTAAGTTTTGGGGATAAACCTCATGATGTGATTATACATATCCCTCCTATCATCTCCACAGAGGAACAACACTTTTTGAAGTACACACATCATAAACTGGTCTTGCATACAGAGGAAGACTCAGTACAGAAGTAAACAGTTAGATTAAGAAGATAGATTCAAAAATAAATGCAACACTGTAAATATTTCTTCTTGCAAAAAGAAGCTTTCCACTGCATGGAATGAACTTCTTTTCTATTTTACAAGTATTCCAATGCCTACACGATAAGCACATCCAGCGTCTGTAAAAAGATAACAAAACTATTACATATTAGCCTAGATTACTGAGGACAGCTATACAATTTATTATCTGGACTATTTGTTCATTTTAAGTTGTTTGGAAACAGCTATCCAATATGAAGACAGTGATTTACAGAATTTTTTTTTTAAGACTCAGATTAAAGCCAGCAAGTTTAAAAGCTATGTCAGGAACAATTAACCTTAATTATTCAGTGAACCTGTATAGAATAGAATATTTTTTCCAGAATTTTTCTGAACTTTCTTTTTGGGGGTAGGAAGCACATGACCAATTCATTGATTCTTAATAAACACTGAAATAGATGTAAGACTATATTAGAGATTTGAAAACTTTCTTTTTTTTTTTTTTAAACAAAGTTGAACTTACTTTTTTGAAGTGGTACCAGAAATTCCAAGATCTGAAAATTGTAAGGAAAAAAAAGGAAAAAGAAAAAAGTCATGTGTTTATTAAATTAAAGCATGTCAAAGTAGCAGCTCACATTTCATTGCACATGGGCTTGTACAGAGTAATAAAGTTTTGGATGTCTTCATTTATACAGCTTAAGAGTACTGGCCACATCTACCCCTTTCTTCAGGACAAACTTTTCAGGAACACTACAGATGTCTTATATTCAAAGAAGCCATTTTTGCTCCATAAGCAATCCAAAGTAACAATACATTTAGGCCTACAAAACACTAAGTTATTTAAGAGCACCAAAACTATTTACCATGAATGACAACACTAGTTTCTGTTCCTCATTATAGACACTGAAATAAAAAGCTATTTTTATACACATAAATCTGAATGTGTCCTGGTTTCAGCTGGGAGAGAGGTAATTTTTCTTCCTAGTAGCTAGCGTAGTGCTTTGTTTTGGATTTAGTTTGAGAAGAATGCTGATAACACACTGATGTTTTAGTTGTTGCCAAGTAGTGCTTACCCTAGTCAAGGACTTTCTTTTTCAGCTTCCCATGCTCTGCCAGGTGCGCAAGAAACTGGGAGGGGGCACAGCCAAGATAGTTGATCCAAACTGACCAAAGGGCTATTCCATACCATATGACGTCATGCTCAGTATATAAACTGTGGGGAGTTGGCTGGGGGGCAGGGATCGCTGCTTGGGGACTGGCTGGGCATCGGTCGGCGGGTGGTGAGCAGTTGCATCACTTGTTTTTTTTTTCCTTTTCCCTGGGTTTTGTTTCTCTGTCTCTCTCGTTCTCCTTTTCATTGCAATTTTATTACTATCATTATTATTGTTATTTTATTTCAATTATTAAACTGTTTTTATCTCAACCTGCGAGTTTTCTTTTGCCCCTCCCGATTCTCTCCCCCATCCCACCGGGCAGGGGGAGGGTGCTGTGTGGTGCTCAGCTGCCGACTGGAGCTAAACCACGACAGAATGTTACCTGGAAGTTTGCACTGTTTTATCTGCTCTATCATACACAGGAACTCCAAGCAGTTTCCTTAACTACTCTTTGGAAGAAGTTTTAAGCTAAGTTTTAAAGAATACTCTTCTCACATGACCGGTACAAGTCCTGTAAGTCACATATTGCTAAGTTTGATTTTCTCCCCCAAACTCGTATATACCAAATGACTTGCAGAGCTGACTTCTAAGCGTGGTAGCTTCCACCCACACCTAACAGAAGAGTATGCATCATAAGATCAGTTATATCTTTGCTGTGGTGTGTTTACATATACTAACAGAGTATTCCATTTATACAATCCTCCGAAATACAACTTCAGTAGTATTATACCTTAGCCTAGGTGGGCCTCTGTTAGCTTTTTTGGGTGTCTGTGTCTACTGATCTCTAGTTATAAAGGCTCTAGCCCTTTTCCTGCTACAGGAAAAAGAACATTTTTTTAGTCTAGCATTTCAAGAACATGTTTTGAAAAGTTCACTGTCTGAGAGAAGGTCTGTTCTTGGCTGTTGTGCACACCTCACCCCACTGCTATTCCTCCTCTCATTAAGCAAGAAGTCCACTATTAGTGTCCACCAGCTTTTCTGCTTAAATTCCACAGTGCTATTGGATGCTTTGGACAATTTTCACCTTTCCATCTGTTATTACACAGGGGCACATCCATTAAGAGTCTGATGTGCCTCTGAATGTACATGGGACATTCACATGTTACAAATCATGCTTACCAAACAGATCCCATTACTTGACTCAGATCCTGGGCACAAAGAGGGACGAGTTATGACCCCAGACTACCAGCTATCTGAATCAGGCCTTATACCTGCCCATAGCTTCCCCCATCTCCCCAGGGAAACAGGAGGACATAGAAAGAAGCAAGCTAAAATAGACAGGTACTTGGCTCCACAGACGAGTAACATAGCTGTATGCCACACCACTTAAAACTGAAATTTGCCACTTACTGCCTACTAAGTTTGCAAGAGACGAATCAAGATCACTTCCGAGGCCTTTGCTTGTGGCCGAAGCAGTGACTGTTGCTGTGGCTGAAGGTGCTATAGACTGACCAGAAGGAACCATAGTTGGCATAAGAAGATCACCTAGACCATCGAACACTGGAAGTGAAAGGGAAGTGGGTTAGAAACAGCTGCTGTGGTAAGAAATACACTACCTGCAACTCCGCTGTTGCTCCAACAAATATAGCACAGACAACCACGTCACAAGTCTTATCAAAACACAGTTTGACATTAAAAGTAATGCCAACAAGGGCATGCATTTCACTTTACTAGACACTGAATATACAGTAATCCTGAAAGAGCTATACCAATGAGAACTAATATGACAGAACATGCCTAAAAGGACTTTAATTGGAGCGTTGAATCTACGTAGATACAGCACCATTTCCACATAACACTATTTTTCTTACAGCCATCCTTAAAGAGATGTCAGATGCACACACATTTGTCAGGAGATATTAATTTAAAGGCTTTTAAAATTAACATCTTGCAGCAAACACCAGTCAGAATTACTGTGGCAAAGGCAGTCTTACACCTTGACATCTTACAGCAATAGGATTAAAAGTCCCAAGATGTTACTATTCACTTGCAAGCAGCAGGGAGTCAGGAAAACCTACTAACATCTTATGAGATCAGAAGGAACCAGAACCATCCACACTGACAGAGCTAGCCTGCTTAGTCCAGTCATCTAACTCAGAAGTTCATTTTTTAGATCCCTTGAAGTCAAACCGCCTGGTACATCTCATGCCAGCATTCTATCTTCTGATCTGTATTTGAGGTACATGCTAATGTTAAGTAAACAGGAAGGGGTAGCATGTGCACTGGCAAGCAACCAAATAACCAACCAGCAGTACTACTTCAACCTTTTTTTCTTGTACAGTTGCAGAACTCACCAATTTTAAGTTTGTAGCAAGGACCCAGCATGGAAAATATAGAATGGAAGAGATACAAACAAAATGATAGCAGTGATGAAAGTTTAAGCTTATAGTCAGGCAAAGAACACAACCTCAGTCTCCGTTTTGTGTACCTCCAGGTGCCATGCAAGCTCAAGAACAGCTTCAGCAGCAGCAGCAAGATGACTTGCCTATATACTTGATTTACAGAACAGTGTTTTCCTTGAGTTATTCCTGATTCATGCAATCAAGCACATGCAAGGATGAGGTTCACACTAGTTGGTTTTTTACTGACATAGTAGAATAAAAAATGGGTACAGAGAGCTCTTGGGCACACACCAGCCTAAACACAACCCTGAGTTCTTCCAGCAGAGAAGAAACAGAGAAATCACTGATATTGCTTGTACTCAGAGCCTAAATATGGTGTCATTAACTCATCTAACACAAAACACATTAGAAAATTCATAGGAAGAAACCATGTGGCTCACCTGATGCATCAAAAGAACTGCCAGTTGTTGGAGCTGTTGTCCCAAAAGCTGCATCAAAGTTAGGCTGTAGTAAGCTGGTTTGAGCTGGAGTGACTGGGGATGGTGATGGAGAGGGAGCAATAAAAGAACCTCCAAAACCTTGAAAAAGCCACATAAGAGAGGTGTGGACATTAGTGTCAGTCTTGTTGGGCTGTGTTTAACAAAAGCTCAGTCTATAGAAGGCGGAATGATAGAGACAATTCTTACTAGACCATTGTAAATAACTCAGTACTACACAAGCATCCTTGGTATGCCACGTATGACCCAGGGAATTTAAACTTTCATGAGAAACACCAAAAACTTTAATGTTTGTTATTTAGATTTCTGCAGAGACAGACCAACTGAGTAGAGAACACAATTCTCCCAGTACTACACCCTACAGTTCTAGGTAAGTAGTCCCACAGGCAGAATGCAACAAACAAGAATTAGTTTGGGGTGTTGGGGGTGGGGAAGAGAATAGAGAAAAACGAGAAAAGCATATGATCACCCATCAACTACTTCGGAATCTCAATTCAGAAGGCAGTGTTTTACTAATCCAGTTAGCCTCTCTCACCATCTTAAAACATCCTGGTCTCCCTCATCAAGATGTCTTCAAGCTGCTGCCCCTTCCCACTCCCATGCTAAAACAGGATCAACAACATCCACAAATGAACTGCTTGTAGGCTGGAGAATCTCCATGATTAAGGTTAACACATATATTATAAACCCTATATTTATATACATAAACACTACTCATAGAGATTCTCTAGCCTACAAGCAATGCACTCCCATGTTTGACTATTCTTAAAATCCCTCCTTTGCTCACTATATAATTTGATCTCCCTTGCAATTTAAGCTTATTTGTATTATCTACAGACTCTGGAAACTGATTAAATATGCAAAGACTGTCAAAATGAGAACAGACATATGACACCTTCTCAATTCTCTTTAGTCTACAAGCCATTCTTCTTATTCAATCTCTTCTTGACAGTGATGTCCAAGACTTCTATCCTCAGTCTCTCACTCTTGTTTTTTCCCAGCTACCCTTGCATAGAAAGGATCACATCTGAGCTCAGTGCTCCAACCACGACTACGCAAATACAGTGGCAAGAGTACTCTCCAAACCTGCAGACTGTACTTTTTCCCCCTATATCAGAGTAGGAAGCATATTATTTTGCCACAGCTGCACACAAGACAGTGACGAGCCAGCACTCTACCACTGCCTTTAGTTTCATTTCAGGGAATGTCCTGCCTTACGGTCTACTGTCCTTACTTGTCCAGCTAATCATTGCTACCTATGGACGGAAGCTTGAACATTTACTCATTTGAAGTTTCTCCTTTAGATCATTTTCTCCAATTTGTAGAGACCATTTTAAGTCCTTTTCTCATCCAAAGTAAATACAGATATTTTCATATGGGTGAAATCTGAAAAATTAAGCATGCTAATCCAGCAGTCACATTGTTGAAATTAAGTACCAAATACAACTTATCAATTTAGAAGAGATCATCTATTTACATTAAACCCTTCGCACTACTTTCTGTCTTTTTACTGCGATAGTTTGTACCACTCTTGCTTAAGCAGTCAACTAATTCCTTTCTTCCTCTTCTTTCTTCAGCTTTCTTTAGTTACCAGTTCAGTGGGGAAGTCAGCTTTTTAAAAATGGGAAAATAAAGAAAATTCTGAAGATTTTCTAACCCCTTATCCAAACTGCTTTCTGTGATCACAGGGTATATTGATTACAGCACATTACGCAAACGTCTTAAACAGTAACAACAGCACATTTCCCAGCCATGAAATCAAGCATCTGCCAGACATTTAACTACAAGACAGGCTAGAGCTCAACATAAAGAACTTGTGCTCAAATTGTGAGCAGCAGTTATATCAAATGTTACACTGTGAGATCTCAGACGCTCTCCCCGAAAACTTTGCCTTCTTAGAGAACAAAGTAAGACTAAACACTGAACACTTAACAAATGTTGAAAGAATAGGAAAAATTTATACACACACACGCTCAATGAAAGCATCAGACTTATTTACATGTCAGGCAGATGCATATTTTAGAAGAGAAGTGAGTTAGTAGTAGCTAATTGTATTCAAACCAAAATGACCAATAGGGAAAGGGAAATGAGAGTGGTGTGCCATCACCAGGTCCTGGGCACCAGGCCATCACCAGCAGACAGGTTTTAGTTGTGGAACGCCTGGCCTGTATGAACAAATACATTGGCCCAGACACAGCTGGGAGAGGACAGCAAACCTGACCATGCACTACAGGTCTGGGAGAGCACAACCTGATTAGAAACACCTCATAAATTACGTCCTTCAGCTGAAGCTTGATAGATTGCAGGCAATGACTGAAAACACTCAGATCGTAACTTAAAGTGGTCCCTTCAGATTCTACCCACCAAGGGCACTGGCTGGAGCTGGGGAAGCAGGAGTGGGAAGCAGAGCAGCCTGCTTTCTGCAGTCTGAAGTAAAGAGCACTTCAAAAGCCTGTGTGAGCTTCCCTGTGTTTCTTAGGCCTACTTCAGGGTTCTGGCACCAAGAAGCCCTTATCACCCAAATCCTACTCCGCAGCAAGTCACACACTCACAGATGCTAACTCTGAATCTGGACAAACACACTGGGATCAGAGATCTGCCCTCAGCTCTCCAAGGTCTGTTCTTGAAGTTTGTCACAGGTAATTTAGTTGCAAGAGACCTCTGGAGGTCAGCCAGCCCAACACCCTGCTCAAGCCTGTCTAATCAAATCAGGTCACCCAGAGATTTGCCTTGACACCTCCAAGAGGAGAGATTTCACCACCTCTCTGGGTGACCTGTTGTCATACCTGACCATCCTCATGCTAAAAATAAAAATAAAAAAAAAAAAATATCCAGTACTTAACTGGAATTTCCAACCCACATTGCCTTTTCTCCTATCATGGTGTACCTCCAAGAACCTGGCTAGTCTTCTCTGTATCCTCCAGTGAGGTAGTTTAGACACCTATAAGACCTCCCTTTTGCCTTCTCTTCTTAAAGCTGAATGGACCCAGTTCTCAGCCTCTCCTCGTATGTCATGTGCATCAGTCACCATCTCGGCAGCCCTCTACTGAACTCACTCTGGTACATCTTGATCACCTGCATCAAGAGATTCTCTAACATATTCCAGAAGTCCCCTGGATTACCTGCACCCAGCCATATTGCTCTTTCAGTACATACTACGGTGGTTAAAGTTGCCCATGAGTGCCAAAGCCTGTGATAGTGAGGCTTTCTCTAGCTGCCTAAAAAAGGCTTCTTCTACTGCCTCTTCTTGATCAGGTGGTCTCTAGCAGACACCTACCATAACATCACCAGTGCTGGCCTGTCCTCTGATCCTTACCTACAGACTCTCTCCTGGTTCATCACCTGTCCCAAGGCAAAGCTCCATGCATTCAACTATCTGCAAACAGGTACTAATCTCCAAAGAATCAGACCAGAAGCATGTTGACAAGCTACAGGGATGACAAAGACAGCTGACTGCAGCAATTCCTAAAGCACTGGAGCCACCTAAAGACCCTGTGCTCAGTCAGATCCTTTCAATTTCCTGAGTGAGAACAAGGAGCTTGGCAGCAGGGCATGACACAACATCCATTTATAAGATTCTGTTTAGAAAGTTTTGTAAGTTTTTGCAAAGCCCCACAAAGTGTCTGTTTCTCCAACTACAGAAGAGAGTTCTCCCCAGCTTCAGGTGAAGTTTGCATTATGATTGGTCTTAATTCCATAGCTTTTAGCCTCCTGTGCAATTTAACAGCAACATTGGGCAGAGAAGCCATAAAAATGCTTTAACAGATTAAGTTCCTAGTTGTCTAGGGCTTGCACAAGACCCACAGTGAGTCTGCAGAAACAGCAGCAACCAAGTTACTGAGATGTGTTGTCTGGACATCCCCAACTGCCCAATTTCAAGGTTGCTTTCACTTACACATTCAAGTAAAATTTCTTACAAGAACATGCTATTAGAGTACGTACTGGGATATACATGCACACAGCTTAACTGGATAGAAAGATCTAGAAGGGAAAATGGCTAGACTATCTTATTTATCAGCATAGTTCTAGTCTTGTCTGCAGAGAGGCTTAGAAGAGCAGGAAATGTGGTGGAATTTTTTTCATAAGTGAGACAAGAAGAGACTAGCAACTTATTTGACAGCAGAACGCTTAAGACAATGATGCATAGTAAGTATACTCGTAACATTATGCATATAAACACTTAGTACAACCAAACATCCATAAACCATGAAGGACAAGCCTTCAGCCACCATATGAAATCTGGACATTCTTAAATTTAAAACTGGATTACACTGCAGGCTATACATCTGCCATTATCTAGGGTGAACAAATGCTTAGCAATATGCTGTGATGTTTACAGACTCTCTATATCTGCCAAACAGAGATTCAAATCTACTTGGAGCCCTTTTGAATATATATAACAAAAAAGAAAATAAAAAAATTAAAATCACCTGTTCACCCCAACTGCTTCAGGGCTGCTCGAGAGTTTAGACTTATGACAGCCCTTTTATAATTTATGTTTTGATTTAA
>VYZW01026769.1:0-11071 GCA_013401315.1 Balaeniceps rex
TCGCCCCGACCCGGGTGCAGGACCTTGCGCTTGGCCTTGCTGAACCTCTGAGCTTCACACAGACCCACTCCTCCAGCCTGCCCTGGTCCCTGTTTCAGGAGCAGACCCTCTCCTGGCTGATTTGCCCCCAGTTTCCCCAGCTCCGGGGGCGGCTGCACGTGGGCCAGGACCTTTCCTCCCGCCTGATGTGCCGAGGCTGGGCTGCCCTGCTGAGCCCCCGCTGCCCTGCTCTCATGGTGCCTTTCCTCTCCGGCCCCGCTCCGCGTTCTGGTTTGCACCGTGGTGGAAATCTTCCCCCTCCGAGTCACCGCTCCCAGCACCGGGAAGGGAGGGTGGAGGCGATGGTGCTGTTGGCTCTGATAAACACATCGGGGCTATGCAGTGGAGCGGGGAGCTGCCGTTCCCCTGCGCTGCCCTCGGAGCCAGCGCTCGCTCCCCCTCCAGCCCTGCATGGTTTGAGGACGGCCATCGCTGCTCCTCCTTCCAAACGCCGGCGTTTCTTGGCTCTGCATGGGGCAAGCCGGGCCGGGGCTGCTTGCTGCCAGCTCTGCAGCTCGAGCCCTGTAAGTGCTGCGTAAAACCCGAGCGGGGAGGTGGCGGTGCCGCCAGGGAGGCGGTGTGGGCCCCAGCTCACGTTCCCCATCCAGTTATGGTTCCTGCCACCCTAACGTGCGCCGGCTGCTCAGCCATCGCCGCAGGCACTCCTGTGGTTAGCTCGAACCTGCGTTTCGATTTCTACCGGAGCACGGCGGGGCTGCGGCACGTGCCTGCCGGAGCAGCGTGAGGTTGTGCGCGAGGCCGCGGCTCAGCCCGGGAGGCGAGCGATGGGGTGAGCCAAGAGGCAGCGCGAAAGGGAAACGCGGTCCCTGGCGAGGCTCCACAGAGTCTGGACGTGATCCCCCGTCTCCTTCTCCCCTCTCAAGGTCAAAGTGCTGCAGGGAGCAGCGACACACGGCAGCTGAGCCGTCCTCCCCGCCGCGGCACGGCATTGAGCCCATCTGCCCTTGGGAGACGTGTGCCGTCCGCCCCGGCCTCGCCAGGGCTGGATTCCATCCTGGTTTGGGCGCGGAAGGCAGCGCCGGGCCGGCCCCGGGTGGCAAATGGTGTTGGACCAGCTGCTGTGCCCGGCCGCTGGTATAAAACCCGGCGGTGCCGTGAGTCCTCTCGGCCTCCGCTTGCCGTGGCAGCGTTAATGCCGTGGTGCGCTGCCGTCCACCCGCCCTGGCCCGGTGTAATGGGAGGGCTCCGGCACGGGATCCCTGCCCGGGATGTGGCTGGCAGGCAGCTCCCGATGCGAAGGAGCCCGGGCTGTGCCCGTGGGAAGGGGATCGGCTCTTGGGACGGCCGGAGGAGCCTCCGCCGGCTCCGGGGAGCTGCTCAGCCCTCGAAGGGCTGGGGAGCTGGGAGGGAGAAGGAGGGGGATGAAGCTGCGGGCCCGGTGTCCTCTCCTCTGGTGCAGCTACAGAAGCTGGGGGCGAGAGGTTCCTCGTCCTCAGGAGGGGTTAAACAGCCGAAACCTCCCATCCGAGCCCCGGGATGGTGGCTCAGCGGCTCCCAGACCCGGTAGAAGATGAGCTGGAGGTGTCTGTTTGGCTGCAGGTACCCGTCACCAGCGGCTCCGCAGCCCCTGCAGCCCACCTCCCCGCTCCCACCACCTCCCTTGCCTTCCCTGATGTCCCCCGGGGGCAGGGGCTGCTCCCCTGGGTGCCCCTTGGCACAACAGCGGGGAGCTGGCAGCTCCAGGCACCCGGTGAATCGAAACTGTGTTTTCCTGGACGTTTTCCTGACGGATTGGAGCCGGAGGTAGCAGGCAGGGGTGCAAGCCCACGGCTGACGTGGGTACGTGTCAGGGACGGCCAGGAAGGTGGCCCTGGCCAAAGTGCGTCCCGGGGCTCTGCTCTGCGGCCGAAAGCGCTCGGTTCCTCCCTCGCTGTGATTTCTTCCCCCGGGACGTGGGCGCGGAGGACCCCCAGGAGCTGCTCCGGGGTCAGTTTTACCCTCTGGGCTGACAAGTCAAAGGGAAAGCTGCCGGGGGGGGGGGCTTTTCTCTTTTCCCCCCATTCCTGTAATCGTGGCGTTGGGACAGGGGACAGCGGGCCGGGGTGGGCTTGGCAGGACATTAAAACTCGGACGAAGGGCAAGGAAACCGGCGGTTTCTCTTGAACTTCCTTCCAGCCCCTCCATCCCCGTACGGCTCCGCGCGGTGCAGGCAGCGCTTGCCTGCTTCCTGCTCGCTGCCTGCCGGGGCGCGGTGGCAGGTGGCTGCGCAGAGCCCTTCCCTGCGCCCCGGCTCCTCCCGAGCTGCCATTTTACCAGAAGCGGAATTGAAAGCTCTGGCGTGAAGCCGAGACCGGTGTTGGCCGGTGCGGGGGGGAGCGTGGGGCCGGAGTGCCCCGGGGACGGCCGGGGATCTCCTGCGGAGGCTGGTCCTGTGCCCCACGGTGTCGGGGGGCTGGCAGAGCCTGTCTGCCGGGGGGGACGCGGGAAAGCTGAGCCCCGAGGTACGTGCGTGTGTGGGGAAGGGTTTTCCCAAGGCTTGTAAAAGGGGGAAGGAACGGGCTTCCCCCAGGAACTGGTGTCGTGGAGCTCGGGTTGTCTTAGATGTCTCCTGCGCTTTGCTCTTGAGAGAGGGGAAGAGGCAGACATGGGAGAAGCGGTGTGGTTAGTCGCGTGCGCTCGGTGGAGGCGGCCGCACCGGCGCAGGGTGGCCGGGGGTCGCTCGGCAGGCGCCAGGCCGGTGGCTGCGAGCAGGTCCCAGCCCTCGGTGTTCTGCGGCGGCCTCTGGCCGGGGTGGAGGACGCGAGGCTGCAGGCAGCGGGGCGGCTGCCGAGCTGCGGTGGGGCTTGGGCACGGAGGGTCAGCGTTTCAGGCTGGGTTTGTGGCTCGGCGCCCGGGGACGGAGGGTTGCGCTTGGCTTGGTGCGTGTTTCTGTCCACGTTTATCTCATGAGAAACCATCGTGGAGGAGAGGGACAGCCCGTGTCCCCTGGTCCTGGCTCTGACACCGTGCCGGGGGGCTGCCCCCTTGCCCGGTGCACCGTCCGTGTGCGGCGCGTCTCCAGCCTGGCTCCATCCTGGCGTGACCCTCTCGTCCTTCTGCTTCCCCCAGAACGTCACCGAGTACGACCTCAAGGACATCTCGTACAAGGTGAGGAGCCCCACGTGCCACGAGCTGACGGTCCTCAGCTCCTCGGACGAGCCCATGGTGTTTAACTTCGAGGAGGAACGGGAGGCGCAGAAGTGGTGGACGATCGTCAGCAGCTCCCTGCGGGAGGTGCAGAAAGGTCAGTGCGGGCAGGCGGCTGCCCGAGGGCTGGCAGGGACCAGGGGCGTCTGCCTGCTGCCCAGAGGGGCTGCCAGGCTTTCCCCGGCCCTGGCAGCTGATGGACCCAGCTGGGGGACAAGGCTGGGGCTGGTCCTGCCGCAAAATAATTTGGGTGTGCGATACCAGCTGCTTCTGGCTCCCCGAGTGCCGGGGCAGCGTCTCAGCCAATTCCTTCTCCGGGGCGTTAACTCCTGCACGCCTGGAGAAGGACGTTCGGAGCGTTCCTGCATACGTTGGAGCATCCGAGTGGGCGGAGGAGACCCCAGGAGACGGGAGGTGGTGTGGGCAGGGACGTGGGAATGGGAGTGACTGTCCCAGCCCCACGTGCGGGGAGGGAGCTGCTCGCTTGAAGGCAGAAAAGCAGCACTGGGAGGGTCTGAGGAGCCGGAGGAGCGTCCTGCGTCTCTGCTGCCGTTACCCCGGCGGTCCTGGGAGCTCAGGGGAGCAGCAGCCAAAGGCTTTGCAGAGACGATGGGCTGTCGCTGACGCTGCTCTCTGAGCTCTGCCCGCCCTTGGAACGTGGGTTAGGGTCGCTGTTACCTTCCCCTCAAGCGACCTTGCGTAGCCCAGGGCTTCCCGGTGGATCTTCTCCCTGTGGTGTGAGTGTGGAGCTCCTTGGGGAGGACGGTTGGTGACGGGCACTGCTCGGGGGGTGGCACTGCCCTGCCGTGACGTATCCCTGCCTTCCCTCAGCCTCGGACAGCATGCTGGCGTCCCAGGCCTCATCCCTGCCCGCGGCTGCCGGGGGCATCTCTGCGGATCAGGACCCGGAGGCACCTCTGTCCTTGGAGCTTTCCGAGAAAGGTATTTGAGGGGGAAGGTTTCTTGGCTCTTTTTGTGTATCAGCAGTTACCAACCCTCCATGGGAGACAGGCTCAGACCCGCGTCCAGCTGCTCCCCGACCTGTGGCTAACAACAAGCTGTTTTATCGTAGAATCATTGAATCACTGAGGTCGGAAAAGACCCTTAAGATCATCGAGTCCAACCGTTAACCCGGCACTGCCAAGCCCACCACTAAACCATGGCCCCAAGCGCCTCGTCTGCCCGGCTTTTAAATACCCCCAGGGATGGGGACTCCACCACTGCCCTGGGCAGCCTGTGCCAGGCCTTGACAACCCTCTCCGTGAAGAAGTTTTCCCCAATAGCCAATCTAAACCTCCCCTGGCACAACTGGAGGCCGTTGCCTCTCGTCCCATCGCTTGTTCCTTGGCAGAAGAGACCGACCCCCACCTCGCTGCACCCTCCTCTCAGGCAGTTGTAGAGGGCGATGAGGTCTCCCCTCAGCCTCCTCTTCTCCAGGCTGAACAACCCCAGCTCCCTCAGCCGCTCCTCACAGCACTTGTGCTCCAGACCCTTCCCCAGCTTCGTTGCCCTTCTCTGCCCACGCTCCAGCACCTCCATGTCCTTCTTGGCGTGAGGGGCCCAAACCTGAACACAGCACTCGAGGTGTGGCCTCACCAGTGCCCAGCACAGGGGCACCATCCCTGCCCTGGTCCTGCTGGCCACACCACTCCTGACACAAGCCAGGATGCCGTTGGCCTTCTTGGCCACCTGTGAAGCTCTGGTCCCATCGGACACAGCTTCCCCTGCGGCAGGGCTGGGGGCCGTGCGTCCCGGGAGGTCACTGCGGGCGGTCAGATCAGCCGAGCTGTGCAGGGAGGGACAGAACTGAGCTCCCGGTGACCCCAGAAATTTCCCTCGGTGCTCTCGGCCGCACCTCTCCAGCAGCATGGCTGCTCCTCCTCCTGCCTCAGGAGCCTGTCCAGCAATGTGCTTCTGCGGGGCCCTGTGCAGAGCTCCTTCAGCGCTGTTTCTGGGCTGAACTGAACCAGAATTGCCGTTTCTCGACGTGAGGCTGTGGCACACGCAGAGTCGGGCCCCTCTGCTTGCTGGCCTTGCCGGTGCCGCGGGTGGCAGTGGTTGTGCCGTGCCCCAGGGAGGGTGTTTACAGACCGGCTGCTGCTTTATGGTTCTCTCTCTCCGCCCCGCCGCAGAGGACCTGGCTCTCCACCTCGCCCAGGCGATCGAGTACGGCGACGAGGAGGTGGCCTCGCAGTGTGCCGTGGCCCTGGCTCGCCAGCAAGCCACTCTCAGTATCCTCTTGAAGGAGTCCAACTACCCCACGGACGATATCAGGTGAGCGCCTCTGACCGTCGCGTTCTCGGAGCCGACACGAGCGCACCTCCTCTTCCTCTGCGTCCCCGCCTGGTCCTACGGGAGCACGACCTGCCTCGGATGGAGCCGTGGGTCCCGTGCCGGGGCTCTGCGCTCCTCTGCGGGCAGCTGCCTGCCGTGGCGTGAGCCTGGGGACGTCCTGCCTGCCCAGCCTGCAGCTCTGCCCTTCCGCTGGACGTTTGGGTCGCTTGCCCCGTGTCCCTGGGCTGTGATGCCCTTGGGTCTGTCTTTTTTTATGTGGTTTTTGCCTGTAGCGGTGACGGCCCAGGACGCTTGCCTGTCTGTCAGGGGCTGGCAGAGCCGGAACAGCCTCCTGCAGCCCCTGGAGCAGAGCTGCTCCGTGAATTCCTCTGCCGTCAGCTGGGGATCGGTCCTGGCAGGAGGGGGAAATGGGCAGCTGGTGCTGGGGAATCCACAGCTTTCCCGGAGGAATGTGGTGTCCTGGGATTTGTACTTCTTCCCCAGCTCCCGGAGGAAGGCGAGGGGGGATGCAGGGCCAGGCGGTCGGATGCTACCAGGAGCCCAGAGGGTGAGCCCGTCTGGGCAGCAGCCGGCACAGCAGGGACCTGATCCTGCGGGGTCTCTGGGCTCTGCTCAAACGCGGCCGTGCCCCTCTGCGGTGTGACGGGACTGTCACCAGCTGCTGGGACGGCTTTCCCCTGTCCGGGGGACCTGGGGATGCCCCTCCGGCAGCCTCCCTCGGTCCCTGCTCCCGTCCGCCCGGGGACCCGCTCCAAAGCGCGCTGCCGCTTGCGGCGCAGGTTTGTAAAAGGCCTCCAGGAAGATTCAAACACCGATTTTTGTATCAAGACAGCGGTAGCCGGGACTAATCTGAGGAGATCTGTGGGGAAACGTCAGTAATTGGGAAGAGCTGTGTCTCACAGCTCCGAGTGCCCTGGCGGGGGTCGGTGAGCCGAAGGGCAGGGCAGCCTGGCCGGCGTGCTGTGCCGGGAACGCCAAAACGCTTCCGACGAGCTTCCTTAGAAGCCTTCAAGATGGAAAGCAGTGTGCCGCGGAGCAGGAGGGAGCGTCCTGCTTTGGCTTGATAACCAGCCGCAAGGTGGGAGACACGGGGTGGGAACAGAGCTGCGTGTGACAGCGGAGAGCGGAGGCGTCTGCGGGGACGGGGCTGTTCCAGGGACGCGTGAATGACCTGGAAATGGTGACGAGCCGCGAGCTCTGGAGTTAAAACGGGTCTTGTGGCTCCGAGCACTTGAACTCAACGCTGATAAACGCGAAGGGCGTGGTTCAATGAGACCTACAGCCTTCGGAGTTGTGGTGGGTGCCCACCCAGCCGCTCTGTCACTGCCCTCCTCAGCTGGGCAGGGGAGGGAAAATCAGGCAAAAGGCTCATGGGTCGAGATGAGGACAGAGAGATCACTCAGGAATTACCGTCACGGGCAAAACAGACTCGAGTTGGGGAAATTAATTCAATTCATTACCAGTCAAATCAGAGTAGGGCAATGAGAAATGAACCCAAATCTTAAAACACCTTCCCCCCACCCCTCCCTTCTTCCCGGGCTCAACTTCACTCCCGATTTTCTCCACCTCATCCCCTCCAGCGGCGCAGGGGGATGGGGAATGGGGGTGAGTCCTTCCCACGGGCTGCGGTTCTTCACGAACGGCTCCAGCGTGGGTCCCCCACGGGGTCACAAGTCCTGCCACCAAACCTGCTCCGGCGTGGGCTTCCCACGGGGTCACAGCCTCCTTCAGGCATCCCCCTGCTCCGGCGTGGGGCCCTCCACGGGCTGCAGGTGGATATCTGCTCCACCGTTAACCTCCGTGGGCTGCAGGGGGACAGCCTGCCTCACCGTGGTCTTCATCACGGGCTGCAGGGGCATCTCTGCTCCGACGCCTGGAGCACCTCCTCCCCTCCTTCTTCACGGACCTTGGTGGCTGCAGAGTCATTCCTCTCACATATTCTCACTCAGTTGTGCCATTTGGTGTTTTTTTACCCTTCTTAAATACGTTATCGCAGAGGTGCTACCACCGTCGCTGATGGGCTGGGCCTTGGCCAGCAGCAGGTCGGTCTCGGAGCCGGCTGGCATTGGCTCTGTTGGACGTAGGGGAAGCTTCTAGCAGCTTCCCACAGAAGCCGCCCCTGTAGCCCCCCGGCTCCCAAAACCTTGCCACGCAAACCCGATACGGGAGTCGTCAGGAAAAGGCGAGGGAATAACCGGGAGGTTCCAGCCCTACTTGCTGTTTTCTGTCTTAATACTTGGGAAACCTGGCTTAGATTTCATGCTTAGAGGCACAAAACACCTTCTGCAAGAGGAGGGCTCTGAAAGGTCGGACCCTGGTCTGGAGGAGAGGCAGCGAGGGGGTCTGTGGGGGACCGGTGCAGGGAAAGGTGGACTGAGAGGCTCAGGAAATTAGGAAGCACCAGATTTGAAGGAATTGAAAGGAAATAGTTTTTTCTCGCTGTAAGAACAGGGTGGAAATCGTTGCCAAGGCTGTGTGCAGGCTGCGAGGATAAATAGGCTGGAATAGAGGATGAACGGAACGGGGGGAACAGGTTCCCTGCGAGTGTTAGAGGTGGGGTTCGGGACACAGCCCGCGGCGGGCACGGGCCGGGAGCTGCTGGCAGACGCAGGCAGGGCGAAGGCCGGGGGGTGCCCGTCGCAGTTTCCTGGGATGTGGTGTACGAATCGCAGTTGGAAATGCGGCGTTAAACCTCGTGGGACTCCCCCGTGGGGCACCGTATCGGCCGAGCGGCTGGTGCCGAGTGCGGCGCCGGCACCCCGGCAGCCCTCCTCTAACAGCATCCATCTCTCTCCTCCAGCATGAAAGTCGGCGTGGAGGATGCGACGTCTTCTGCAAGCATCACCATCAGGGTCCGCGCTCACACTACGATAGCAACGCTCAAGCAGCAGGTACGCAGCGGCGCAAGCCTGATGCCGGGGGCCGCGTGGTGGGACCCCCCCCCCAGCCCGGCCGGGAGACGGGAGCCCCTGGGGTCCCCACAGCCCCCTTTTTAGATGTTTGTACCTGCGGTGTGGGAGCTGGCCTTTCCCACCCGCTCCTCTCCCTTTGCGGAGCCAGCTCTTCGCCGGTTCTCCTGGCTCGCCGACGCGTGCCAGCGTGGCGTCGGCCCCTGCCGAGCCGGGGTGAGAAGCTGCGGGGAAGCCATGGCTGTGGGCTCACCTCCGAGCTTCTCCTGCTGCCCAGGTCTTCCAGGATTACGGGTTCCACCCCTTGGTTCAGCGCTGGATCATCGGGCAGTGCCTGTGCGTGGACGAACGGACCGTTTCCTCCTACGGCATCCGCAGGGATGGCGACACCGCCTTCCTCTACTTGCTCTCGGCGAAGATGGCCGAGCTCACCGAGCAGCGCTACGAGGAGGACCAGGCGCAGGTCATGCTCAGCTCCACCTCCTCGCTGACTGATGCCGCCGGGGAAAGGCACAAATACAACACCCTGCCCAACATGTCCGCAAAGAAAGGTCTGCGGCCGCCGGTGGGGAGGGCGGCCCGGGTCCCGCCTGGCTCCGGCGCGGGGTGCCAGCCCGGGTGTAGCAGCGGGGATGGGGACCCTGGCATCGGCGCGAGGCTGTGTGGGTGCTGGGGGGCTCCCGGTGCCGGAGGGCAAGGCGGTCGCTCAGGCCCTGCTGCACCGGTAGAAAAGGCTGAGCGGCTTCTCCAGGATGGAGCGGAGCGGGGCTCTGGGAGCCGATACCCTCCGGCTTGGGAAGCCACCGCTTGCCTGCACCCTCCGTGCTGCCGAGTGCGCTGGGAAGAGCCTCCGTGGCCTCCCTGTTGTTTCTCCCTGTACCGAAAGCGGAGCGGTGAGGAGGGGTCCAAGCATCCGCCCTGGGCGCTCCTCGTGTCACGTATCGGGGTCCTGCACCGTGAGCCGCTGGGCTCCGTGAGGCCGGGAGTGGGCTCAGCGCCGCGGGCCGACCCCGCTTGTGCCGATGGGCTGGGGAGGGCCCCCCCGGCACAGCGTGGCACGCTCTTGGCCAGGCCTGGCTGCCCGGTCCCGTGCCGGTCCCTGGGCCGGTTGTAACGTCCCTCTTCCCCGGCGTCGCTCTCCAGGCTGGGGGAACGAGGCTGGCAGGAAGATGGACATCGGTGAGATCAGCCAGCACTTGGACACGCTGCAGATCGGCGACGTTTTCGGTGCCCAGCCGAAGCCTGCTGCCACGAGTCTGCCCTCGCCAGTGCAGGTACGTGGCCCACGGTGTCCCCCCCATCGCCACCCTGCTCTGCCCCCCCAGGGTCCTCCCTTCCTCCCAGCCTGGGGGATGCTGGGGAAGGGTGGGCGCTCCCTCCACGTCCTATCCCCGCTGCTTCCCTCTCTCCAAAGCATTTTTCCCCAGCTTCTGCATCTCCCGCGTGTCCCTGCAGGCGGGCTGGTCGTGTCCAAAATGCACCTTCATCAACAAGCCCACGCGGCCGGGCTGCGAGATGTGCAGTACGGACCGTCCCGACGACTACGTGGTCCCCGGCAGCTACAAGCCGGATGAGACGGAGCTGTGGAGGATGCAGCAGGAGCAGGAGGGGATCCTGCAGTACCAGCAGGTAAGGGGCTCACCGTCCGCCTCGGGGAGCCGCTGTGCTCCCCGCACCCCGTGCTCGAGGACAGACCCGGGGAGGATCGGGCGTCGGCAGGGTTCGGAGGTGTCGCGGGCACGCGGATCCTGCACCGCTCTGGGAAACGGGCTGGGAAGGAGAGGCAGAGACCCCGAGGGGCGGCACAGGGGGCTGCTGCAGCCCCCTTCCTCCCCCCGCCGAGGGGCAGCCGCTGCCTGCCCGTGCGCCCCGGGGACGGGCAGAGGTGCTGCATCGTGAGCATGGCGTCTTCTGGCTGTTCGAGGAGATCGCTGCCGCCGCCGCCGCAGCGGGGATCTGACCGTTCTCGTTCGCCTGCGGCTGTGCAAAGGGCTGGCAGCGATGTGTGGCAGGGCAGGGATCTGCGACCCCGCAGGCAGAGCTTGGCGGGACGCGGCACCCCGGTCTGGCAGGTCCTTCTTCTCTCGCCTAACTGCGTAGCGTGCCGTGTCGGCAGCCCCGTGCCGAGGAGCCGTGGGGCTGCGCTTTCTCCTGTTCGCTGGAAGCCGTTTCCCATTTCGTAGAACCGCGGCGGGGGGGCTCCGATGGGACCTCCCGCCCCCAGGGCCACGGCTGCGGGGGGAGCCCCGGCCCCGAGGTCAGGGTGCGCTGCGGGACTCGGGGGGCCTCCGGCTCAGCCACTGACCAAACCTTCTCTTCTTTCTTTTTTGTCTTGTGCCGGGATCCCACTAGGAAAAGGGAAGGAGAGAGGATGGCTCAGCTGCGCACTGCGTCCTGGGCTCGGGTTCCTTGGATGACTTCATCCACCTGTCCTCCGAATTCTGCTAGCCGCCCTCTGCCTGGCCCACCCGGACGCCCCGTCCTGCCCCACCGGCCAGGACCCGGTGCCCACCAGGCCGGCCCCCGCGTGCGCCCAGCGGCTGCCGCCGGGCCACCCCCTTGCTCAGACCCTAGAGTTGATGCGTGAACTTTCTGCAGGAGAAGAGCCAGCAGGGCCCGGGCTCGGCCCCGAGCTGCCGGGGGGACGTGCCGCTCGCTCGGGGGGGCTCCGGGAGCGGGGG
>VYZW01026775.1:1958-16814 GCA_013401315.1 Balaeniceps rex
AGTATTTGATATTTCCACAGGAATTAAGTCAGATTTGAGTATTAAAAAAGTTACTGTGAAATTCCTTAACTGTGAAAACCTACAGGGGGTGAGAATGCCTGCCATGGAAGCATGAAAGCAAGTTCCTCTTCGCTTGTCTATAACAATTTTGTGTTCAGCCTCCATTTCTTCAATGCTACTGGCTTGGAGAACAGGAGCCATCAGCAATCTAACATAAGGTACTGCCTCGAGGATTCTGATGTCAATTAGAAGACTTAAGAACACACACTGTAACTATCCAAAAGCTTCCCCGTTCCAATGCTTTCAAAAATCCTTATTTTAAGAATGATATGCCAAGAGACACTTTATACCTCTTAAGGCAGACATAGAAGACATTCATTTTAACCTGGCTTCCTGCCAACTAAAAAAGGGTTTGTTTTGTTTCTACATAGCCTATTTTTACATTAGCAAGTTGGGTTCTTTTTGATAATAGAGAAATATCACCAGGAAGTTAGGAAAAAAAACAACCTGGAAGCCTAGCCAGTAAATACTTAACATATGATGGGATAAAACCAGCTTTTGTTAAAAAGATTATTAACCCTCACCCATGAACACGGGCTTAGTTAGTCAAGTTGGTCAGTTCTTGAAGTTCATACACAATATCTCCTGTCTATCCATCAGAACAGCCAAAAAGATAAAATCAGAAATACTTTCACCTAACTTCATAAGCAATCTTAAATAAATAATTCTTCAACAGACCCTTCCCCTGGATGTGATTGCCATTAATTAACTTAAGTGTCAATCCAAAACTAGCTTGGGCATTTTTCTAACATTATGTTACACCAGTTTCTACTATTTGGCAAATCTAGTAATGGGTACCATGTATTACAACCTAGTTCTAACACTCTCACATATACTGTGGACAAAGATTTGTGACATATTATTTCTTAAGATACATTTTGAAGTATTTTAACAAACAGGGGTGAGGAGAGAGACCCAAAACTGCCCCCACACCAACACCTCACTGAAATGCCTGTGACACCAGTTGATCAAATTAGATCAGTCTGATTTATTTTTCCATGCTAACTGCCAGACTGCAAATCAGACTACAGAAGTTAAAACTGGACTGACTGCTTTACAGATTACACAGAAAAACAATCAAGCTTTCTACTAACAAGCCACAGACACAAAGAAAACCCAACCCCCCCAAAAAAATCTCTTTTATTATATAATTTGAATACTTCTCCTGTGATCCAGGTTACAACACTGTGGCACCTACCTGAAGCAATTTATCAAGAATAGTTAAGAAAACACCACACAAAAGCACAATTTTTTTTTCTTCTCAGGAGGCAAGGAGAAAGCTACTAGACAAAATCTGGTTTCAGAATCTGCTCTCTTCTCTGAAAGCTGCAATATCCCTTGTTTTAATATCAAGTTGTTTCAAGGGAGCAGTTTCTGTGATGGACTCCTGTACTAGTCAATAGAAATATAATTTCTCTCTACATTCTCCTTCTCCTCCATTTTCTCATCCTCACATCCAAGTATTGGGGTCAGTGAAAAGGCACTTCCCCAAAACAGTTTCAGGGACGGATTAGACAATTTCCTAAGACATGAAGAGCACAATAATAATGGTCGGACCGTATTATGCTGTAAAAAGAGTTGTAAAACATCTTCTATAAGCTCAAAAATTATGCAAACTGGCCCGTAACAGTTTTGAAACAAGTAGCAACAAAAAGAGCACGGGAAAAGTTACTAGAGGCAGAAGTATGATGGGGGGGAAATGAACCACAGCACCAGAAATAATTAAAATTATTTTATGAAGCAGCACTGCTAGGAAAAGCCTCCTCTTATGAGCTGACGGTTACAGCCAAAAACTGTAGTGACCAATACTAAAATATGCAGCTTAAACATGTGTCACACATTGTATTAATTATTTATATATTAAAACCCCCAACAACTAAAACCACACACACTGAAAAGTTGCAGTAATTTTCTCCTAACTAGCTCTGGATGCTATGGCACCCAGTGAATTCATTGACATGCTCTCCTAAGAGGCAGCCTGCAGAGAAATACTTAAATTAGAGTGGTTCAGACTAGCGCGTCTGCAGCAATTTTCTCCCTCTCTCATACCTAGTTCATTATGCTCTTCAACTGATCTTGCTTCGACAGAAAAACACTACTTGAGAGAATCCTGTAGCTATCTTGAAAGGTATCATCCTGGCTTAGCTTCACGGTGTGGTACATCGGCCTTGACAAACTGTAGATGCCAGTCAGCTGTGCTTACAGTCAGTCTTAAGTAAGCAGTGATGAGCAAGAATAGAAAGGGCCAAGAAATGGCTGAAGCATCACAGAGCTATTAAAGGACTGAAACAGAGTGATATGCTTCAAACGGCGTTACTCATCCATGCCTTATCAAAGTGCTGCACCTAGCACAAGTCAGGAGTAATATGGAAATACATTCCATATTTACAGAAACAGAGCAACAGGCAATTTAGTATGGATATTTACCTATGCAGGTAACAAGTACTTATTCCTTTTTGCCAAATTATTCTGATGACTCTGCTACCAAGAAGGTGGAACAGAGAGGAATGTTACTGTCAGACTACTGCAGCAGGATTAGCCATAGCTTGTGTCTCAAAACTGTTAGGTCTCGCATTTCGTAAGACACTAGAACAAATACAGATAGACACTTGGAACTTTCCACTTCTTCATCTCAAATTCACTAACCCTTGAAATCTCTTGGAGGTGGGAAAGTAGTATGCTTCACCTCAAAGTTGACTAAGCTGACAGCAGGAATGGCTAGCTCTTCCAGAGTTTGTGAACCAGTTCAAAGCTTTCCTATATAAAGAAACTATTGACAGCTCTATATCATTAATAATTCTACATTAACATGTTCCTCTTCTGCAAGAAATTATTTACTGATGGAGAAGTATCTGTATAATGATAATAAACAATTATGTAAGCAAACCCCTTTAGGCAGACACTTCCTAGTAAAAAGGCTAAGAATAAAATCCAGCAGGTTATGGCTTACACAAAAAACCTAGAAAATTCATTCATACAGATGAATTATTTGAAATCATTAAAGCTCACATGCATCAGACATTTTATGATCAATCCCCACTCACCCAAAACAAACATAGGCCTGTCTCCCAAACCCCACTCTTAAGAGATAACCTTCCATTACTAATATTCTTCCAAAACACGTAACACTTAAGTCCTACCCCCCTCACCTCCTGGAGGATTAAGTTCTGAGATTCTATCTAGATGCAAACCAATTCAGGTCTTTGGCATTAAAAAAATAAAAGTGCAGCACACCATAAATAGCTAATACCATCAAATTGTATTTTAAATACAGAACCTACATTTTGAGACACTGCATTCCTATTGGAGATAGGAATCACAGTCATTTGTCACAGTCATTTGTCCATAACAGCTCTCCACCCCTCCCCACTTTCTGAAAACACTGAATTTACCTTAAAGGAACCACCACAATCTCAAAGCCTTATACGAAGCATGGGTAGTCAATGCTGGGCTTTCTTGTGCCACTGAACAGCCTCAGAACTCTTAGGCAATTACTGTTTCCACATGAACTTGGGTTTGTATAGGTGGCATATTAAAGCAAGAATGCATGAATCGATAAAGTTACTGTTCCAGAAATACGCTTTGTCTACGGATATGACAGTAAGCAGAAAGACTAAAATATATGATACTGATAATTTCTTCCTGCATACAAAACAGAAAGCCTTTATGCCAAAACTAGAACTGATCATAGAATCATAGAATGGTTTGGGTTGGAAGGGACTTTTAAAGATCATCCAGTCCAAGCCCCTGCCATGGGCAGACATCTTTCACAATCATCCAAGGACATGCTGCAATACTGAAATATACAGCAACAGGGATTTCAATTTTTTAAGATTACAGGTTTTAATTGTGTCAAAGTTTTAAAGTAAGAACTTAAGCTCTACAAAAGGCTTTACAATACATGATCAACATGTTTCATTAGAACTGCAAATAAATGCTCAGCTATCACACACTCTGCTTTCACACCTTCAAAACAATCTACTCCTATCTTCTATTTCACTGCATCTTCCATACAGTTTTTGATATCCACCTAGATGCAATTTACAAATGATAAAAGAAAATAGAGATGAGCTTGTTTGATAACCTTCCATATCTAAAACTGATGAAATGTGACACAAAATCCTAAACTTTGGTATGAGTACAACATGCTTACATTGAAAAGGCTACATGTTGATATATGTCAATTTTACAAGAAATGACATTAGCATACGTATTTCACCTGAAAAGGAAAATAGCAGTCAAGCAGATGAATTAATGTTACTATTTGAACCTTATCTGCATTTCCTGTCTTTTAAAACAGGCTGGCATTGCAAATTTAATCTGTAGGTGATGCAGAAAATCAAACCAAAACACATGTCTTAACAGCAGTAATTTTTTTTTTTTATGAACTCATCAGTTTACTATAGGAATCTATGAAAACATTCCTTTCAGAGAGGTTGCATTTAATTACGGTCCTATAAACTTCATAAATAAAAGCAGGAGCAGAGCAAACAGCAGCAGTTCCTGCAAGACTCAACCCTGAGCCTGTAAATTTCCCACTGGCCTCAGACAGGACAGCCCTCCGCTTCCTAAATTGTCAAAGAGAACTGGGAAGAAGAGACAGGGCCCCGTTTCTGAAACAACAAAACTGAACAACAGCTTAGAGACAGACTCCTACGGTTATAGTGAATCTATTCAGCCCAGAATTGAAAAATGTACCCATTTGAAGATGAAGTCACCTGAACTTGATTAAAGAGAATGAGGCAAAGAAAAAAACATATCTCTTACTTGAAAACGTGAAAATCCCACCTCTGTGATTAAGATGCGATTTACAACAGCCAAAAGCAAGCATTTCTCCCTCCTCCCAATTTAACAACCTTCCAAGAAAATGCTAAGGGGGGGGAGGAGCTAAATGCTTTTTGCAGCTTAAACCACAGAAATTCCTATCACACAGGTAGTAAATAAACTATTGTAATTGTGACACTTTTTTTTAACATATACCGTAACTCAAAAAATATATCATGAGCAAGTAAAAAAAAAAAAAAAAAATTCAGCAGCGTTCATCTCTCCCAAAGAAGCAGCTATAGGAACTTTGTAACTACCATTGATTTTTTGTGAAATAACTTACAATACAGCTACGATGGATGTCACTAAAAGTCATCGTTCACTAAAGCTCAACCATACCTGGGGAGAAACCCCACTCCAAAATAACAGTAATAATTTTAAAAGTCTTGTTTGAGCAGAAAACTAACGAGTCACCACATTAACAAAAAATATGTAAGTACTACTAAACAATAGTACTGTTTAGGTTAGCCCCCCCCCCCCAGGAGCTGCAGAAGTCCTTTGACTAATGAAGTACAGAAGGAATCAAGCTTTTCTTCGCAAAATCCTCAGTTTCAGAAGTCTTATGGTTCTTCCTTGTGCTACAACCTCCAGATAGTTAAGTCAGGATGCCTGTACCCTTCCGTTTCCCTCCCCAATACCACCCTCAGGAAGAGATCCAGAGACACTTGTCTTCCAAACTACTAACATCTGTCTCATCTCCCTTCGTGCAAGCCAGCAGGCTTCTACTCAGAAAAGCAGCATTCCACAATCCCCGCCCCCAACAAAAACCATTATTTTTCTTTTTCCCCACAGGAGATCTCAGCCACAAACAGGCCTCTCAGAAACCCCCTATTCCCATCTATCGACACCTCGTGGAGAACACGCCACGGAGAACACAACCTCTCCCCCTTGCGCCGAAACCCAAACACAAGGCCTCTCTCCTCCCAGCAGCCCAAACAACAGCGCAAGCCCTCTCGCACAGCCTTGCTATGGCGGGATCCTCCTCCCTCCCAGCCACTCGGTTCCTCCTCCCCGTCTTAAGGCTCAGCGAGGTTCCCGCGCAACGGCCTGGGCCTAGCCCACCCCGCGGCCGCCATGCAGGAGCCCCGCAGCCGCGGGCTCCGCACGGAAGGCCCGACCCGCACCCCCGCCAAAGCCCGGGGAAACCCCCGCCATGGCCGGCACCTCATCCCTCCCCCCCGCCCCCGTTGCTGTCCCCAGGCCGGGAGAAGCTGTAGGCCCGCACCCGCGGTCCGTGTCGCTACGACAAAACCCCGGCCCTGCGAGGGGGATGGGAAGGAGGGAGGGGAGAGGCGGCTCCGCTTCACTCACGCTCTCATGGTCCCACCGCACGTTGCTGCGCTTCTCATCCGGGGCCAGGTTTCTGTCCCGGCCCATAAGCTCATCTAGGAGCTGGGCGGCCGATATCATCGTGTCCTCCTGGCCGAATCCCCCCTCGCCAAACACCGCCGCCGGCTCCGCCGCCGCCTCTCCTCCCCGACCGACCGCGCCGCCGCTGAGAGTGACAGAGACAAAATGGCGGCGCTGCTCCTCGCCCTGCCCACAATGCACCGCGCACCTCCTAACCGCGTCTGGGGCCTGGCGGAGCGCGGGATGGGCCTGCCGGCAGCCTTGCGTAGGGGTGGCCGCTGCGGTCCGCTCCTCACCGGTCCGGGGCCTGCCGCAGCCGCCGGGACGGCTCCCGGTTCGAGATGGCGGCAGGGAGAAACGGGGACGGGGCTGGTCCCCTTCCCGCCGTCCGGCCTGGGAGTGTCATAGTGTGCGCGGGGGCTGAGGGGCCCGACGGATGAGGAGGTGCTGAGGAGGCGCCACCACCGGGAAATAACGCCACGCAGAAACACCACACCGGTGCGTGGCTGGGTGTGAGGGACACCCGGTGCCGCGCAGGCCGGTGGCCTGCCCCGTGGGGTGTCATGGCGCTGGGATGCGGCCCAGGCACATGGTGCTGTGGCGGCAGCCTTTGCAATGCTCTTCGTGGCTGGAGGCAGAGGGGTCAGGCCTGGGTGGCACTCGAGGGTTGTCACGGTCCCCCCTGCTCCCTGGCAGGGTCAAAGGTACCAAAACCATCCCCAATGCACAGTTACCAACCTCCTGAGTGCCTCCAGCAGCAGATATTCCCTTAGGAGTTCTACCAACGTGCTGGGGGGGGAAAAGTCCCTCCGATGTAACCTAAATCTTACTGTTGGATCTAGGAGCCAGTTTCTGCTCATTTTGTTGTTTTTTTTCCCCCCTTTCTAGATGTGATTTTGTACCTCATCTTTACTGACTTTCATATACCAATTTTCAACTATTTCCCAATTTCTCAAAATCAGTTTGAACATCCAAAGTGTGTGAAATTAATCAAATTTTTAATTAAATTTTTTTTTTTTAAGAGCTTGAAGTCTGTGTTCATGCTGATCCTGTAAAACCCACAGGACTCAGCAGCCTCGCTCCGAATCACTGAGGGCTTCACGCAAACACCAGCGTTACCTGTGGACTTTCCTTCGGAAGTCTGTCCATAACGCCTCCAATACGCAGCACTGTAAGGCGCTACAAAGTTCTTCCAAGCTTTCCAATTTTATAATGATTTAACAACCCACCGGAACTGTTGGAAGAGTGTAACTGAGATCAATGCAACACAACTTTGATGAATTTTCAGTCTTAACATCCTACAGTCTGGGTTTTGGGGCGGGATGGGAGGTGGGTGTTTGCTTTAGAAAATGGGGCAGAACAGCTTCTTTATGTTGTTCCAATTGGATCAAGAAAGCAAACTGGTACCTTGGAGCCTAACTACTGCAGATTTCCCTGGCGTGCCAGCATGGTCACACAGAGCAGACTAGAATAGCAATGGCTGGAGTTTGAAATGATTGTTTTGACTTTTTATAGTTGTGAAATTTTTACCAGCTCTTCTCTCTCCTGTAACTTGGTTTAGGACAAATCCACAATGACCAAAACCAGTTTTTCAAAGCAAATAATGCAAATTACAGGAATTACCTGTAATCTTTCCAGTTGATTTGCAGGCGGATGTTGAATTTTTTTTTAGTATTTTTTCCTAGGGATTGATTGATTTCGCTGAGGATGCTCGAAGATGATGAGAATTTCCTAGACGGGACAACTGCATGATCCCGGAGCCTGCACGAACAAATGACAGGGCAGGAGACGCTCTGCGTTATGCAATTATGCATGTATATCAAACACCGCCCGGTGCCTTCGGCAGTGCCGCGTACCCGCGTGTGGCCGGTAAGTCACCGGGGCAGAGCCGCCGCGGCGCGCCAGAACGGCTGTCAGCCGGAACTCGGTGCCTGGGCCGCGGTTGTCACCGGTAATAGAGTCCCCCGGCGGAGCGCGGCCCGGACCCCTGCGGGGGTGACACCGGGCGCCGCTCTGCCGCTGGAAGCGGCGGGAGCCGCGCTGTGTCCGCCGCTCGTTCTCCGAGGCTGGTTGGCGTGCGGGAGATGAGAGCTCGCCCCGGCCTGGAGGCGGTCGGGGGCCGCGGCGAGATGGCGGCTCCGGCCGCCGAGCGGGAGCGGCAGGAGCGGCTGCGGGAGGCGGCGGCGCTGGGGGACGCGGAGGAGGTTCAGAGGCTGGTGGAGTTGGGGGTCAGCCTCAACTCCCAGAACGAAGTCAACGGCTGGTAAGGCTCCCTCCCGGGCGAGCCGGGGCCGCCGGCCCCCGCGGCTGTGGCAGGGATTTCCCCTCAGGTTTTCCAGAGCTAACGCTGCCGTGTGTTCAGCCTTTCACGTGAAATACGGATCAGTTTGAATTTGGAATGAAATTAAAAGGTCGATCCGCTGCCAAATACTCCTCTATGTAGATATCTCTATTCCGAAGAGATTCCAACATGGTGATGCAGCTGATAACCGCTGTTACAAACACGTGTCCCCATCCCCATCCCACCTCCTGCTTGGAGCCTGTGGTGTTTGCTGCTTCTCCCGGTCACTATGTTGTTACTTTATATTTGTTTTTTTTTGGAAGGGCATGCTGGCAGGCTCAGCACAGGCAGTCAAAATGCAAACCTCGGCTTGCCAACAAGTGTTCATGTCTAAACAGAAATATTTTTTATTAACTCCTAAATCAGGTCTGAAAATGACTTTCCCTTTCAAGCAGGGAACTTGCAGGCTGTTTCAGTGATACATATATAAATGCTTTGGTTTTGACATCTCATTCAGTTACCACCTGAAGACACTAAAAATGAGACTTTTCTGTAATAGAAACTTGTACAAGTGGGACTTGATACATGAACACACACGCACACAAAATGTTATTTGAAGCAGGATTTACAGGGAATGCTCAGGCATTTTTGGAGACTGTTTTCCATAAGTTCAGTTCAGCCTGTATTTACTGTGCTGTATTGTGGTTGAAGTTGTAATTAAAAATAGGAAGAATAAAATCAGGAAAGGCGCTAGACTTCTAAAGATGAAAGTTTGATCGGCAATTTTGAGAAGCGTGGGACACGTGCAACTTGAGGTTCAAATTGTGGTGATTAAAATTAGAACTTGTGAAAATTTAAGATAACTGATGAACAGCTGCTTGTCATCAAAATGAGTTTGTATCTAAAACTGGCACTGATAAAGAAATCTGCCATAAAATATTTAAAAAAATAATGACCTGGTCATTTTTAACTATGGCAATAAATGGATCTTCGCTGTTATTTAAATTTGCTTGTAGAATTTAAATTTCTCCACTGAGCTGCTGGGTATGTCTGATGTTAAGAGGTGCTGAGTACTTACATTTTGATGCGTGTCAGGTCGTGGGTAGATGGTACCTCTCTGCATGAGACCACGTGAAATGGTCGGGATGGATCCCAAAATGAGGCCACTGCTCTTGAGGCTTACATGCCTTCTCTACAAACTAAACCTGCAGATTTTACACTCACAGCCATACTGTCTGCGCTTTTTCCCACTGCTTTGGTCCAAACTAGTTTATGTCTTGGCAATGTGCTACTTCTGAATTCATGCAGGCTATTCACGCTCGTTTCACAAGGAGATATTTGTGAAAAGTCCACAAAACACTGCACAGAAAAACTAAAACAAACATGGTCTGAGTTTCATGGAGCTTGTCTCAGATTCTGTGGGATGTTTGGTGTTAAAAATTCAGGAATACTTTCTGCTGACAGAATTCTTATATCCCATTTAAAAATGGCACTTTCTAGTTGAAATGCACAGCCCAACCTTGGAGAGAAAATAAAGGATTTTACAATATTGCTAGCAATATTACCTCTGAAACACAGATTTTGTAGCACCCTTCCTGGGACAGTCTATGAAGGAAAATAGTATGTATACATACACTTACATTTACCTCTCTTCAGTTAGATCTAATTCTACATAACCTCTTGTTGCAGTGACTAGTCTCATTACCTTTACTTCAGACATACTTTCTGCCATCAAGATACGTTAATTTTAATGAGAAGAAAGTGTAGAATTGAGCCTTTTGTTTCTGGTAAGACAGGTTTATTAAGTCAAAATATATAACAGTGAACAAGGTTTTGCAAGTCACCTTGTCTTCTCCCGGTTTCATCTGATTTGTGTCCCTCCAAAGATCAGATTCTCTCTTTTCTCCCTTACATCCTTGTACACACGAAAACTTAAAAGAGCAGAATTTTCTATAGAAAGTTGGGAGTTACTGGTCAAGATATCACTTTGCAGTCTAATGACTGTGTCTCTTTCTTAAAAAAAGAAGTGGAAAAAGCTTTTTGGAGCTAAACTTTCAGCTGATACTTTTTTCCCTAAGTTTGTTTCTCTCTGCTTTATTTTATTTAATTCTTTTAAAAAAACCAACAACTTGGAGAAGGGTTAAGTGTGTTCATATTTCTGAAAAGTTTCCTTCAGCTGGAGCTAGAGAATTAAAATAAAAGCTAGGGAAAGGTCAAACATCACTAGAACCTGGAATAGGGAAGAATGGCAAGACTGTACAGGAAGTTATAATGTACGAGTCTACTAGGTCTCTAATACTAAGCACTAAATAAGCTCAGTAACTTTTAGGATGTTTCTTTACTATGTCTCTCTAGGTCAGCAACTGCAAATAATAATTAAAAACTAGAAAAGGGATTAGTTCTGTGCATCAGTTACAGGTTGCAGAAAACTAGTTGCCTGCCGATGAAAGCTTGGGAATTGCTGGTGCAGCAGATAGCAACTGGGCAAAGCACTATGCTTACAAACTGCTTACAGTATTTTAAACATCGTTTACTTTCCAAGAAGTGCAAGTCATTGTGCTGACAGCGTTCATTAGAGTAAAAATAGCATCCCAGGGAGGTATCCCTATTAGCACACATACACACACACAAGTGTTTTAAGTACAACTTACTCTTTCAAAGATTAAAACAGCATACACAAGCCTTCTTTTAATGTTTATTTTTCCAGAAAAGTTGGTAGCCTAATAAATGACAAATTGAAAACATCTTGAACTTTAAAAACACTACTGTGGTAACTTGGTATCAAGAACATTAGAGCAAGGGAAAATTACATCAGCAGGTGTCACTGCAGGCTCCAAAACCAGTGTAAATTTCCAAGGAAGATTGCAATTAAAACCTTTTTTATGTTAGACATGCATTAGGTCTTGTTCTTCTCATAGGCAGCAAGAATGAGTGGAAATTAATCTGCTGCAATTTAGGATTTCAAATAGTGTTAACATTTTCCATGTGCAGGACTTGTTTGCACTGGGCATGTAAACGGAACCATGCTCCAGTGGTGGCTTACCTGCTGCACGCCGGTGCTGACAAGGAGATCCTCACGAAGAAAGGAGAAAGGCCGGCCCAATTAACATCAAAGAGAGAGATAAGGAAGATGTTGGGAGGTAAACCTATTTGCTATGCGATGTGATTGTCAAAGACTGTAGTAAAAGGCTGTTCAAAGCGTGTATCTTCCAATCTTTATTTTGCATGTGAAGATACTGTGTTCAGGTTTTAGTAATAACTGTGACTTGATTTCTAGAGCGTTTACTTGGTAAGAAATCAAGTTTAAGAAAAGAGGATTACCAGCAAATTCTATATCCAGCTAGCCAAATACTGAAAAATTAGAAAAACTTTATTTTGAAAAGTGCCATGATTAAACCAGTGACAGATAGATGCAGCTTCCTATTTCAAAAGGGCAACAGGAGAAAATCTCTCAAATTTGTATGAAGCCCTTACATGAGCAACACCTAATTTTCCTGATGTTCTACGGAGCTTAGACACTCTGTTGGATAAATTGAAAATTAGCAGCCCAGAGAAACAGCTCATTAAAGGACATCGGGAAAGCATTTTTACTGTGTTTTGTAACTGTTGGAGCGGAGTAGGCTTTGCTGCTAGAGGTGATAAGTAATTTGAAATGTGGTCGATTAACAACCTCTGTCCTCCCCTTTGTATTCCCTTGTCTGTTTTTGTTTTCATTATTGTCTCCCAGCTGTTGAATTGGTAATGTTTCAGCTCTCCCAGTACTGCATGTTCCTTTCCTTTTATCCCCTACCTTAATATCGAACAACATATTATCCTTTGTTTTTCATTGCCTTATACATTATGAAGACGATAGCATTATACCACCAGAGACTATATTACAACGTGCTAGCTATGGATTAAAACCAAACCAAACCAAAAGTATTGCAGTGTTTAGAAGGAAATAGCACCCCCAGAGTTATTGGAATCAGACTCTGCTTTTGTGTTTACTGTATTGCAACACCTGAGCACAGTTCTGTTTAGTGTAGAAAAAAGGTGTAGTGATTCTTGATTCATCTTTTATCCTGTGATGCTTCTAATACTCCACTCCCTTCCCATAAAAAGAAAACAAAAAATGGGGGGGAAAAAAGCAGCCCCACAGTGCAATAGCAATACTTCTTTTTTTCTCCTTAAATCAGTCTTGGAGAATGTTGTTTTGTTTGTTTTACAGTGGAAGATGATGAACTCCCAGACTTAAAGACAGATTCAGATCTGCCAATCATCCCTAATTATCTGGCTAACCCACCTTTCCCTTACGTTTATAACACCATGAGTAACAGTATTCCAGATCCCCCTGTGAATGGGAGTATCTCACACTTAGAATCGCAAGATACTGACTCTTCTTCCTTACCTGATGTGGAGACTTGCACACGTGCATCATTACAGCATGGGAATGCTGCTCCTGAGGCAGCTGATAACGGAGGCATGCCATCGCTGCCCAGAGGGTGTACTGCACCACGACACTCAAAACCTGTCCTTCAGAAAGGTTCAGTTTACCAGGGATCTGTGTCCTGGAGCAGAAGCCCCCCTTCGCCAGTTGGATCAAATCAGCCTGTACCTCAGCAAGAGAACGGCTCCTGTATGGGGCCTGTGCCAGCATTTCAGCCGGTTTTCTTCACAGGAGCTTTTCCACTTAATATGCAAGGTAACAGTAAAAGTCTCTTCTCACTTTGTCTTAGAACTTCTGTCATCTTGGACAGTGAAAAAAGACTAATCAGGGTTACATGTATTCACAGCACTTCTAGAGATTTTCAGGTTCCCATGCTTAAGCATTTAGGAAACGTTTGAAGGGAATTAGAGGCAGATACCCTGTTTCTGCTGGAACTGTTATTAAAATATTGATGAAAACATTTGCTATTTGTCTCAAATACTATAAAAGCACACAGATACCAGGGTAATCTAATTCTCTAAATAGCATACTCCAAGCTTCAAATCAAGAATGTGAGTGTGCAGCCAGTGAGCTCAAGAGAGAACCTCACACGGCTCAATCTGCAGCCCTGAGTCTGAGGTGAACTATTATATGATCTGCCATTTCTGCAGGTAAATATTGCCTGCCCAAAGAGGGAAATCTGGAATTTCCATTTCAGTTCAGAATCTCATTCTTCAAATAAAAGCTGTTCTGATGCCATGAATTAGCAAGGAGAAGTTAAAAGAATCCATTTGAATCGTAGTACCTGATGACCGAGAGAATTAAAAAACAATAAAAGCAATCTTGGATTGCCCAGGAAATTGATAACCAGTATAATCATCTAAGTTAGCTTAAATCCAGTAAGATGAGTAAAGGTTCATACATGCATATACACACACTGTGTTAGATTTGTGATGATTTTTTCACGTAGGTTGATGAAAGTCAATCTAATGAAAATTGTGGTCACACAAGTCCAGTTGTTTGCTTTCTGAGGGTTCTTGTATTGTTACAATCATTTGTACAAACAAGGTGAACAGAACATAGAAATATGTGGAAGTTGGTATAGAGATATCTTTTCCNAGAAATATTTGGAAGTTGGTATATAGATATCTTTTCCAATTCCTTTATACATCTGCCTATTAATGTACCTTTTTATTTCTAATAGAACTGGTGCTTAAAGTTAGAATACAAAACCCTAATCTTAGAGAAAATGACTTCATTGAAATTGAACTGGACAGACAAGAACTGACCTATAAGGAACTGCTCCGAGTGAGTTGCCGTGAGCTGGGTGTTAACCCTGAGCATGTACAGAAGATCAGAAAACTACCAAACACAATGTTAAGAAAGGTAAGGACTCTAAATTTTGAAGTGCAGTAACTTATAAAAAAGATATTTAGGTTACCATTAAAAAGGAATAATTTGTTGGTCACGGGCATAGGCCCATCTTGCAAAAACCACCAAAAAAACCCCCTAAAACCTCACTTCAGTTTTCAGCACTCAGTAGTTATTGGGCTTTTTTTTTTAGTAAAAAGGTTCTCAAGTTTCTTGATCATTTCCTTTCATAAACGTTTGGTGTTGAGCCCAATTAATATCCGATTTCTCTACCACATTCTTAAATTCAGTGCAATAGTACACCATGGTGACCTGTCATCAGCATTTAAAAGGCCTGCAGTACAACTGAGTCTTGCTAGTTCAGTAAGGACTGTATGCAGTCCTTCCAAAAAACAGAAGGGTGTTTCAGAATTATTCTGAGTGCAGGTCTCTGAGTGCAACTGTCTTTTCACTTCAGTGACACCTGTGCAGCAAACAAAACAGACCCGCTGACCTGTTTTACTGATTCACTGTTGACCTTTCTTTCACTCTCAAATCCCTCTAGAGCATTGTTGGTGTCAGTCGT
>VYZW01026775.1:28292-44403 GCA_013401315.1 Balaeniceps rex
TATATATATAAAGTATAAATAGTTTGTTTTTCTGAAACAATTTTCTGAGTGTAACAAAGCATTTTCCTCTGTGGATAAACCATTATTTATGGTTTGCTAAGCTGTTAGAGATCCTTCCTTTATTGTGACACACAGAAACAGTACCTGAGGAATAATTGTTAACCTTGAGCGAAGGTCATGGAGACCAATCTCTGAAATTTTCACACCATCAATTTTAATTTCCCCTTTTACAGCTTCCAAGATCCTAAAGAGACAGAGCGTCATGGAGGACTTTCCTGCTCCGGTTCTGCCAACAATTCCAATCTACAACAAATTGCAGGTTTAACAACAAAGCATATCGTTAAAACCAAACCAAAACCAAACAAAAAAACCCCAAACAAACTTCCAAGATTCCTCTAAGAGGTTTGACACAAGATCGGTATCTCAGAAAGAATGTAACCATCCTTCCCTAGAAACCCGTGTCATACACTGTAATGCATATATTGCCATTCCTGTAATTTCAATGATATTGCATATAAATATGCACATAGGCCTAGAGCCATCCTGTGTAACTTTGGGTGATTAGCTGAAGTACCCACGCTAGGAGTCCAGTCATTCAAGGACAAGAAATAAAGGCTTTCCAGAGGGCAATTCAGACTTTAAGGTAAGCACGTGTATCTCCATTCCAGAAGGTGTTTGTCATCCTGTCTGCTTAGTATAAGGATAATTCTCTTCTCTTTTAATAACAGCCTGTTAAGTGGAGGACTTTCCCATGCTAATTATTCTGTCACCAGTGCGCAAAACCCTAGGAAATTTCTATTGAAGCATGAAGAAACAAATATCCCAGAACAAAGACAATTTCCTGATTAAGGAAGCAAAGACTGTCATTTCCTTCCGTGCCAAAAATTTCACAGGGAAAGCCAGAGAGCAGAAAAAGCTGGAATTCCTTCTCCCATCTGCACTGCTTCAGAAAAGTGTTCTTGTCACTGAATTTTTGTCACTTGTGCTGGTTCCTCCTACATGGTGTACAGTAGCCTGTTGCCAGCCTAACTTGGAAAGTCCAGAAAGTCCCATGCAAGTGGTCCTACTGCTTCCAGCTTGGAGGATGCTGGCACACCGACAGCATGGCTATCACTGCTGGCTCCTGCAATGCCAAAGGTCTCCACCACTGGGGCAAGTGTGGTTGTAGACCCTGTCCTCTACTCCATGTTGTCACTGGAGGCCCAGAGCAAAGTTCTAGCAAAGACATACAGCTGGTAAACTCACCTTTTCTCCACCGTGCACTTTGAGGTTTAGACCCTTCAACACTAGATCCAGGCCCTTCCTGTACCTCACTGAATAATTCACAAACTCCAGCTCTCCCTTGGATGGCCAGTCTTCTGGGGGACTCTTGCCCTCAATGATCCAGGGAGCCTAAGGAAAACAGAAGTCAGAAATGCCTCAAATAAGTTTAAGAAAAAACAATTCAAACTCAGATACAAACATTAACATCTGTGGGTTACTAGAAATATATCTGATAAATCAAATCTCCATTACCAAATAAATTTATAATAATGGGGGAAAAACATGGGTTCCTCAGTATCCACCCATTTTGGTCTTTGTTGTGAAGTTTACAGGAAAAAGAAGTCTGAGCATATAGGGCCAAATCCTCAATGGATATAAATTTACATTTTTTTCATTAGCTTTAATAGAACACTGCCTGTTTCATGCCAGCTCTGGCTTATAACATGTATCATGCACCTTGCCTAGCTTCCTTTTAGCTTCCAGATTAAATACTTGATCTTCAGAACCGTACACTGCAGCCATCCTCAGATCCTCCATTTCCTAATTCTTCGTCTCCCATCACGTACACAGGGCTAACAAAACCCAGTGTGTCCACAGAGCAGATTTCCCAGCACAGTTCCACCTGCCACCTTTAAAAGTCTTTGGCAACAAAGGTAGATGATTGGATGATTTTCCTGGATTAGGCAGTACAGTGTTCCTAGAGATATTCTTTTCTCATGGGAGATGAAGACTGATTAAGCTGATTAAATAGAAATACTATTGAAAACATGCGCATAGCCTGATAATTGTACTGCAGCTGTGCTCACTAGCAGGATCACAGCATCATCCATGCAGGTAGGACTATGCATCAAACACTTCAGACCCAATGGGAACAATATTCTGATGGTGAAACTCATCTCTGTTGTGCTATAGCCACTCACAGTAGCAGAAAATGAGATGCTAAGCACAGGCTGCATGATGACAGTAATAATTTGGAGCTGTGATAGCATAAATTACAGTTCAGAGCGTGACATTTGTTCAGGTTAAATGATAACACTCTCAGAGCAGGAACTGTCTCTCAAGAGTCTAAAGAAAGACCGTGTAAATGCGTGCATTAAAATTTCGCCACACTTGTTGGTGAGCATGCTTGACGCTTCGTAGCTGACCTCTGTTTCAGTTTCTGAATACTCTTTTATTCTTTCAACAGCCACAATATTAGTTTCAAGTTCAGAAGTCATTCGGACCATCCAATTCAGAGACAAGGTCACCTTGGAGAAGACAAGGAACAAAGTATCACCCACAGAGGAACAACAGATTTAATAATAATAATAACACCACCAGACACTGCTATTAAAACACGGATTCACATTAATATTACAAATGCAATAATTACTGTTGCATTGACATTAACACAGTGACTGGGACAAGAAGTCTACAAATAATCAGGTGGTCACACGAAGACACATATGCCTCCTACGGTGATTTAACAAATGGCCCTCTCAAAAAAGTTGGTTGGAAGTCATTCCCCTAGTCATGGGTCTCACTGGAAAATTGCTAACAGCAATCCTGCACACTCATGGTATCTAAAAAGCTTCTGGCAAGAGTGAGGCCATTAAATCTGCTAAACTGTCCACAGCTTGGGTGAGTACAGTTTATTTTGCCTATTATGAATCCTACTGATCTGCCTGTGATCACCTGGATGCACCGATGTGCTACGTAGCAGGCATGATGCAGGACGTGTTAAGCCTGTGCTGCTCAAATGACCTGTTCTTGGTGGGTGCACCTGACACTTCCTGAGCTTCCTGCATGCTGCTGCTGGGGATACTGGGGTGCAGTACAATAATGCTCCCAAAGTGCCCTGAAGTCCTACTGCACGTGAGCTTGCTGATGGTCTGTCAGCATTCAGTGTAAATCGCTACTGTCTCCAGATGTCCCACAACTCATTTTTATTATTTCCTTATTAACTTCAGCTTTAACAAGCACTGAAATTATTGCTAATATATCCATACCATCTACAAAAATGCAAACCCATCAATGAACAGAAAGCTGTAATACATACCTGTAATGCATAAGATACTGAAAGTCCTACCAAGCCAGCATTCAGGCTGTTTTTACCAATCACAGCAAAAAGGGCAGCAAAAAGGACAATACAGTTCCCCACAAATTCAACTCGAACACCCAGCCACCTGGTAAAAAGGCAGATGTAAGCAGAGTGGTAAATGGTTGCTTGGACCAGTTATGCACACACAGGATTATCTAAGTGGAAACAAGAAGTTATATGCCTTTTTACCTGTTTGATACTATGCCAGGATAGTAACTCTTTTGATTTTCATCCATCTTCAGATCACTGATGTCTACGAAGGACTTTACTCTTCTATAGGCTCTGATGACACTGGCCCCTGATACTGTTTCTGAGAAGTGTGAGTAGATGGGAGATCTGCTCACAGACTCCAGACGCTTCAGCTGGCGGGAGGTAGCTACGTAGAATCGCTGTCATTTTTCAGAGAAAATTGAGAGGTACATGAAATACTTTCTCTTTTAATTAACAGTGAAGAATTTTTTAGGTTCAGGATTTAAAGGAGATTACTACTGATGCACTTCAACCCTCCAAAATCTTCTCTATAATTAAGAAAAATTTCAAAAAAGTTATCTTTGCTTCATTCCACAACAGATTATTGGGTAACTGCAATTTCTATAGACTGTAAGTTGAATCTATCTACGTCCCTTAAATTTAGTTAATATAGCCTAACGAAATGAATCCATTTGTAGGAACTTCATTTTCCAAGAAATTGAAACATGAATTTGCACCTCCATTATCAGATCTCTATGGTCTATAAAATAAGCTTCATTTTGGCTCAGAAGTCAATAAAATTGATGCTTCCTATTTTCAACATTTTAACTCCTCACTGCCTTAAAAACCTGTCAATATGTCAAATATATACACACTTCAATATATTGAAGGGCACTGCAGCTCTATCTCTAGCAGTAGGCTTATTTGTTATTACTTAAAAGCAAAAAAAGGTTATGCCTATTTATTTCATGACCACATCTCACAGGACATTCCTTTTTCTGAGAGAAGTAAATGTTTTGTTTACATAAACATGTAGTTACTTCAGATATTTCAGTTTTTCCCCAAATTCATGTTGTTTTTCCTAAGAAGAAACACGAACAATGAAATAAGAGTCATTGCAATGGTAGTCAGATATTTTTCCAGTTACCTGAACAAAGAAGTACAGAATTGCAAGGGGAACTATAACCACAGCGAAGAGTGGAGTACTTGCTATAATTACAATCATCGTCGATAAAGAGGTGAAGAATGTTCCAAGGAACATCAAGATGGTCGGTGGGATCACTTCATCGATCACATAGATGTCCTTTGAAAAGCGGTTGATGATTCGGCCGGTTGGGGTGGTGTCGTAGAAGGACTGCGGGGTGTGAAATTTGTTCTCCAGCAGAGCAGCGTGGAGTGTCCGGGCTGCATTAATGCCTCCCATGGCCAGAGTAAAGGAGCAGATGAGTACTATGAGGCCTAACAGGTGAAGAGGAGACTTTTAGCCAGTGAACATGATGCTCCCGATTCGCAGCTCTTTGACTCTCAGCAGTTTCTGTTGTGCTAGCTTTTTTTCCTTTATTATATTCCCTGTCCACCCTTCTCTTACCACGCACATTAGCACTACGGCATTGCGGTCACTGCTGCCTAAGGCACAGGAGCATGTCCTGTAGGATTTCACCATGCTGTCCACATGAGACAGATACACAACCATCTTCCCTCTGCTTTCCCCAAGCCTCCATGAAGTCCTAATGCTACAACTTCACCTCAAACCTTCAGTCTCTTCTGCACCTAAGTTTTCATGTTTTCTCTCCAACTTATGTCTCTCAAGCTTCCACATCATCTGTTCAACTCCCTCCAAGGGCTTCACAACAAAATTAAAAGTGTTGGGCTGAGCTCAGACTTTGTAGCTCCAGGTTACGTTACTTCCCCTGCTTAGGATAGGATCGGGGGGGCAATTTTGGGCCACCAGCAACTGGTGCTGTGGCTTTCCCACTTAAGCCCTCTTACTAAACATTGAGACATCATGATTTTATTTGATCTCACCTTGCAAGAGGCCCAGGGCAGCATAGACTCCGATTCGCATGCCTGTGTTGTGCTGAGTCCCGTTTATCACGGGCTCGTTGGTCCAGTCACTGAGCCACACATTGGCCCCAATGGCAGCAGCATTTTGACAGCAATATAGGAAACATATCGCTAAAGAAATGACAGGGCCGACAGCCTTCATGTATTGCCAGAACACCGTTAGCTTTACCTGCAAAATCACACACCAAAGCTGGTTTGGACAACTTACACAATGAGGAGTTTAGACAGAAGAAGAGAAAAAAATTCTTCGTCAGAGGAACTGCTAAGTTCAAAACTGCCCAAACTCTAACATACCACAGAGAACAGCTCATCTGCCTGAGCTCCACGTCAGGGCGATGACTTTCACAAGTGAGAAACTTCTGTGAAATACTCTTTTCCTCCATTTTGAAGAACTGTATTTTATTAGTTTTGTGGGGTTTTGGTTTTAAGACTATGCCAGAGGGGGAAAAAAAAAAAAAAAAAAGGAGAAGAGGCTGATCAAATAGCAGCAAAGGATGGGTAACAAGAACAGGAGCCAAGTTTTTCAGGCAAAAGAAGCAACTTGGCAGGCATGTCAAGCTCAGGACTACTTTAAATGGCCTATTTAAGGAAAAGTGCTGAATATGCCTCCATTCAGGTGTCTCTACAGCAGCTTAAATGAGGTACCAAATGCTAGTGCACCCCAATAGGAACATAAACAGATGATGCTTGTGGCAAAAAGATGCTATCTCTAAGGTAGTGCAAAAAGGCAGAGAAACAGAAAGAGACAGACTCAGGACAAAACTCAGTCTCTAAAAAAGCATAAGAAGGAATAATTAAAAGAACAAGTGTTGTTGATTAGGGACTTTGAAAGCTAAAATAATCCACAGAAACAGTTCATTACGTGTCTGTGCCATGGACCATGTACATCAGACTAAACAGGACACACTGAGCCTTCTGAACTGGAGGGAAGGGGCTTGCTTTAACAAACCTCCCTGCTCCTATTCCATCCACTGCTCCTTTCTGTCCTTTTCTTTTACTTTTGTATTCCCATCTTCTCTTTTTTTTTTCCTTCTTTTCTCTTTTTCCCTGTTCCCATTTCACTCCCTGGCCCTGCTCTGGGAGAGTACAGCCCCTTTTGTACCTATAAGCATAAAATGTTCTCAGAGATGGGGTGGTGGGTATCGCTTAGACAGAACAGATCTGCTGGCACACAGCAGCCAGCTGGCACTGGCTTGTATAACCCACTGCTGCGGTTCATCAGATACCCAGTGCTGCAGCTGGACTCAACAGCAGCCAAACAGTTTAAAGACCAACAGTGCTGAAAGCTCTGCAATGCAAAGACAGGGCTGACGGAGCGCAGTGCTACGTGGTATTTTTTTTTCTTCTTTCTCTAAGCATATAGCCCTTGCCAGGTGCAGAAAGCTCTGCCAAAATCCCAAATTTGAATGATCAGTGGCCACCAGATTAATGACTAAAACCTGCAGTCATAATTTATACATTACACATTTAACAGAACTGGATCAAATGTAAAAATAAAAATTATTTTTTCAAACAGAAAAAAAATGTAGAAAAAGGGAGGGGGAAATCAAACCATACCGTTCCCGTTTCAGTGGTTTCAGCCTGAATAAGTTTCTCGTTAGGATTTTTTCTTGGCAGAGAAGCCTCTGCTGGCTTCTTTTCACAGACTCTTCGTTTCGTTGACATTTTGTTGGGACATTCTCCTCCCTCAGAAGATATTACACTAAGTTGCCTAGTCAAAACAAAAGAGTCATTAGGAGAAAAAGGCCATATTGTGGCAGTGCTAAGGCAAGACTGGGATGCAGCAGATTGGACTTATTCCCAGCTCTTCTGCTGAGTTCCCATGCCAGCCTCACTCACAGCTACGGGTGCTTGTACCACCCCTCTGAATGTTCAGTGACATTCAGTGATGCCAGAAATATAGTTCCTAACAAAGGCTGTGGCCGGGCCTGGGCTCTTTGTTAAAGGCCTTTAGAGGCTTCATCGCAAGACAGGCATTTCAAAGCCAACCCCTGAGCTTCTCTATTTTCACATCAACAGCAGTTGGACAGCATCTATGGGTATGGTTATGAAAACTTTCAAAGATTTCCAAGATTCCCAATGGAAAGATGCAATGCAAAGGGTTTCTTTATCATGCAACTGGTAGCAGTTTAGTGTTGTGTGGGTAAATACATACAGTGGTGTTACCTGAGAACCAGACAGTTGCTTTAAGAAATTGGTTCAGTTCAGATTAAAAAGAGGATTGCAGGAATAGATGTTTGATCTTCTTTGCATGTTCTTTTTATTTTTTTATTTATTATTTATTTATTCTTTTATTTATTTTCAAAAGGACACTAAACCAATTTATTTATGAGAGGAAACTAAGGAAACTAAAGCCCAGACTGAGAAGCAGTATGTGAATAACATCTTTCAGATGTGTTTCACCCCAGACACAGACACATGAACCTCGTGTTTACCTAAGAAATTGTTTGCGGACCTCATTGGTCACCGGTTCGTTATCGGCCAGATCAGTGTGGATGCTGAGGGTGTCTTCAGCTAGCAGGACTTCTTCCTCCTCCAGCACTGCAAGACAAGATCACACCTCAGATTTTCTGCTGAATAAAGCAGAAAGCACAGGTGGCTACATAAAGCAAGAGTCATGAAAAAACAATAGACAGCAGGAAAATCATGGTGCATAAACTCCCTCATAGTTTTGCTTACATCCCTTACATCACTTCTAACTAAACTGCAAAGATCTTGTGAGGCAGGTTGGCCACTAAATGCATTTACATAACGTTACTTCAGTGCATCAGAAATGTGAAGCAATAGTATTATAGTTGGTTCTAGCTAAACTCACTCATAGGGCATGCTCTAGGCATGATCTTGGGATGGGGGAGTCATGTCAGGAACTACTGCAAGCCTCTGCTGTGGCTAGAAGATGTCATGCATGTCCTCTCTGCCTGTCTGGGGAGAAGCAGTGCTGCAATCAAAGAGCGTGGGAATACTGTCACACAGAGGAAACATTTACCGAAATGCTTTAATTGTGTATCATTTTATTAGAATCAAAACCAAGCTGAAAAGTAACCCAAGATTAAAATGTCACTTGAACTTTGCTATATTGAAAAAAAACAACAACACATAAGCAGAGAAAAAAACACCAGACTCTCTGTAGCCCCTTTGATAGCAAGCCCAGTTTGTTCTTGGCTACTCCATTTTCCTGCCGAGCTTGACCTTGCTAATTGTAAAATAAATTCCCAACTTTAAAATAATTTCTAACACAAGAATTGTTTTTTTCTAGGACAAACCACATGAAATTTTGAAAGAAATTTGTTAAAATATTTATCAATAATACAGACCTGGCCATAGGCAATAATTTTCATGGTAGTGCAGAAAGGCAAATGCCAGGTTGTCACGAAGAAGCAGGGGACACTTTATACAGAGAAAATATCTGTAATCGGTTGACAGAAGAAGACATGTTTTAAGAAAAAGCAATACTGTACTTGTTGGTTCGTCCTCTTCAATGTCTTCATCAAGTGCATAATTCCTCAGGAATTCTGCAAAGGCCTTGTTTTGTTTCAGAAGGTCTTGGTAAGATCCCATTTCGGAGATTTTGCCATCTACCAGGACAACTATATGGTCTACCTGAGGCAGGAAGCTTATGCCATGGGTCACCAGAATTCGGGTCTGGACAGGGAAAAAGAGAAAAACCCCACATCTCTCAGTCGTCACTGTAGGGACTAACACTACTCAGCAAGCCAAATACTACCACATTTTTGGTACAGGGAGTGAATCATCATGTCAAATGGCAGGGGAAATACACTGTCCTTGTTAGCTTGGAAATATGTACATGAACTTACTATGCTTCCTACTGCATGCTGATATAACCACAGAAGGAAGTAAGCCAACTGAATTATCATTCCCCCTTTCCCTTATGCTCATTTTCTTTGCAGCCCTTCCCTTTTGAGCTCTGAGATAGTCTGAGATCATAACAGGAATAGAAGGGGAAGAAAAGAGATTGCAATTTGGTTGCATACTGCCAAATACCTCTGTAAAATCAGTAAGCTGTTACCACTTCCTCACTGCACTGCCTCCGAGTAACAACAAGCAATACTAAACTGACAACCTTTACAAGTTCCTACAAATGTCTTTGTCCTGGTTTCGGCTGGGATAGAGTTAATTTTCTTCCTAGTAGCTGCTATAGTGCTGTGTTTTAGATTTAGTATGAGAATAATATTGATAACATGCTGATGTTTCAGTTGTGGCTAAGTAGTGCTTAGCAAGGACATTTTCAGCTTCCCATGCTCTGCCAGGTGCACAAGAAGCTGGGAGGGGGCACAGCCAGGACAGCTGACCCCAAGTGGCCAAAGGGCTATTCCATACCATATGACATCATGCTCAGTATATAAACTGGGGGGAGTTGGCCGGGGGGGCAGCGATCGCTGCTCGGGGATGGGATGGGCGTCGGTCAGTTGCATCACTTGTTTTTCCTCGGTTTTGTTCCTTTTTGTTGTTGTTGTTGTTTTCCTTTTTACTACAATTTTTATTATTATCATCATCATCATTATTATCATTATTTTTGTTTTATTTCAATTATTAAACTGTTCTCATCTCAACCCACAAGTTTTCTTACTTTTCCCCTTCCCATTCTCTTCCCCATCCCACCGGGGGGGGAGGGTGAGCGAGCAGCTGTGGGGTGCTTAGTTGCTGGCTGGGGTTAAGCCACGACAGTCTTGTTTTTGGAGATCTCATAGTAGGGATTTTAAAAGACAGACCAGGTTTCTGCCTCTACATGTTCTGACTAGATCACATCACTTCTGGGCATGCCTAAATAGCAGCTCGCTGCAGAGTCTGTGCTGTGGGGAAAAGGTGTCCACATTGCCAATTAAACACAGAAATTCAGGAATGATTCAGCACTCAAGCCTCGGTGGTGAAATAGCTTTCCTGTTACCCATCAGTGTTTCTGAGTTTGTGTGCATTTTTAAGAGGATCTAAATGCCAGCTTACTTTTCCTTTAAGTACTCCATCTGGACCAATAACTTTGTCAAAGATGTGCTTTGCAACATGCGAGTCCACAGCAGACAGAGGATCATCTAATAGGTAAATGTCAGAGTTGCTGTACACTGCACGAGCGAGGCTCACTCGCTGCCTCTGGCCACCTGAGAGGTTGATGCCCTGAAGGGAAAGAGGAGAGAACAAAACATATCACACAACTCAGCTCCAACAACAGCTATTGACTTTTTATGGCTCTCACCCAGTCAAACACACGGATCCTAAATTGAAACATGAGACGCTGAAGAGAATAACTCACTCTGAGCCAGAGACAGGAACAGAATGCCTCTAAATCTGTTTGTTCACTGCCAAACTTCCACTCACCCAGCAATCTGGAGAAGGAATAAGCCTCTTGCTTAATAAGCTCCTAAAGGGAGCTGTTAAAACGCAAAACTATAAAAAGGAAGACCGTCAACCAGGATGTAAAATGCAAACATTTAAAGCAGGGCTGTGGCACCTGGAACATCTTCCACATCTCTCATCTTCCCTACAAATCCACATATCCACCCTACTTCATGATATCCCTCTGAAATTTAGTGGCCTATGAAAAAAGATCTTTGTTGGTAATCACAGATGTAAAAGTTCCTCATTAAAATGAGGTGTTAAGGGATGATTGTATCACTTTTTCACTTGACACACACCATATGTTCCCTCCCTTTTTATCCCTACAGGAAAAGGAAGGACTTTAAGTATTCTGGACAGATGCACCTTTACAACTGGACAGCAAATGGAGGATGCTCTGATCTTCCAGAGTTAGATGTGCTATTGTGCATCACAGTACAAACGCATGCTTAAAGTTAGGAACAAGTTTAAGTCCAACTGACTTTCACAAAACTGCTCCGCATGTTTCAGTGTTGATTGTAGCAGGGATGTCATTGTAAAGATCAAACCAAATAAAGTGCTGACTTTACAGCGTTCTCTTTTTAGCTAGACAGAAGAGGAATTACCAAGCAGGTCTGACTTGAGGGGGAAAAAAAAAAAAAATTACCTTCTCTCCTATCTCAGTCTGATCTCCTCCTGGCAGCACTTCCAGGTCAGTTTTTAAAGCACAGGCCTCCAGGACGTTTTGGTATTTTTGTTCATTGGGAGCTTGGCCAAACAAAATGTTATCTTTCAGCGTGGCATTCTGGATCCAGGCTTGCTGAGGCACATAAGCAACAGAACCCTAGAACAAGGGGGGAGAGAGAAAGAAAACCTCTGACTTGTAACAAGCAGCAATTAATGCTTACAACTCTGACTAAGATCTGCAGCACATAGATATAGCTCCTGTTTGATATACATTCATATTATACATATACATGTGCTAATTGCTGATATATAGTTGATAGAATCGGGAAAGTAATTTTGCATAAAACACAACAGAACAGGTGAGGGCAAACCCAAATAAACACACAGACAAGCAGGCATAGGAGGAAACAGAATTCCCTCTCCAGCCTGATGTACATTATAAGCAATGGCAGGCATAAGCAGCACATTTCCATACCATCATTAAGTGGCATTGTAAACAATACCAACCTTCACAGCCACTTCTCCTTCCAGCTTTTCCATTTCACCCAGGAGAGCAGACACCAGAGAAGACTTCCCACAGCCAACATGACCAACAATGGCAACCAAAGCACCACTGGGGACCAACAGATTTATACTGTGGAGGAAACAGGCTGGAAATTAATTAAACATTAGTTTACTAAAGACATTATGGGTCTTTAAACCAGGGCTGAAATACACAGTGGCAAATCAGCCTGACCTCAGCCTGACTGGATACAGTAAGCATAGCTTGGCCACTGGTCTTCTCCTCCCTTTCTTTCGTACAATCGACTGTAACCAGAACAGTAGGAGTAAATGGAAACCCAGCATTAATCTATCTTGTTGGTTGTTAAATCAGTAGGATTGGTAGCCAGCCTTCTAAGACCTTTGCTGTGTCTTATCAGTCCATCAGCAAGTCAAACAGGGTTAATAAGCATTTTGAAAGCAGACAGTCTTCCAGAAGTCTTCTGGTTTTTGATTTTAAAACCAAGAGCAATTGTACAAAAGTAGTGAGTGAATACATCCCATCTAAAAATGTTCAAACCACTTTAGTACCATATTGCCAGTGCTAGTAAATAGGGTTCACGACAACAGAAGAAAACCAAAACGTTCCCAATTAAAATCCTTTACTGTTTTCCCCACTATGTTCTTAAAGGTACTGCTTTAGGTCCTGGTTTTGAAGGTGAGCTGATACAGAAATGACTGATGGACACAGTCTCTTTGCCATCAAAGTGTCTTTCACTAATGAAATCAAGCCAAATTTCTGTTTGCACAGATCCTGATGCAGAACTAGGGCTCTAATTCTTATGCAGATTCTTACCAAGCAGGCGGTGGATGTTTTGAACACTGCAAGAGGTTGGTTGGTTGTTTGTTTAAAAAAAACATTCAAAGCAGGAAAACTCAAAAGCACTACAATTTTTGTTTCATTATTCTTTCCCTCTAGCTGAGTTTTGCATTACTGCTACTTTAGGAAGCCACTGGGTAATTTTTAGGCCCAGGTGGCTAGCAATTTGAGATGGAGATGCATGGTTCTTTCTGAAATAAACCCCAGAACACTGAAGTCAACCTGGCTGCAGATTTGGTTGCCTGAACCAAACTGGCTCCTTTGAACTCTAAGCCTCTTGCTTACAGGTTATCCATGTATATAACCCGTTAACATAATACACTCAGCACAGCAGCACGAGCTCCTTGGACTGAGAATTCTAAGAATACTTATCAGGTTTCTGTGATTTTGATCTGACAACAAAGCACAACATAAGAAAGTACATGCTTCCACGCAAATTTTGTTTGTATTAATTCAAACAGGCAAATGAGCAAAACACGCACCCCCATTGCCTGGAAATGGCCCATGTACAGCCTCAGGGATGAGTCTGCCACAGGACTCTTAAAAGGACAGATCATTGTTCACACACTCAAGTCCAAGCCCAACTCCAAACCCAGACACCTCAACTGTCCTCATAATCCATCAGATCAATTTGATTTGTCCAACGCTTCAGTTAAAAAAAGTCTATTTAAGAAATTTACATAGCCTTTCTGTCCTTTAATAGGTAACTATTTTATGTTATTTAACTCGCTGTGGAGTTAAAGCCTTACAGCACTGCTCTGTAAAGCCTAAATACGATAAGGCATGAGCATTAGCTCAAAGTTTTAAAGGCAGAAGAGATGCACATATGGGATGTGCAGAAACAACCTTTTCCAGAAGTGAGCCTGCAGATATTACTAGACATCTTTCAAACAGACCTCCCAGAAGCCAGAAACCAGGAAGCAGGTAGATGTTGTATTGCAGTTGCATAAAGAAATCTTACTCTTTCAAAGATGGCTTAAGCTCTTTTCCCCAGCTGAACGTCGCATTTGTTACACTGATGGCATTGCCTGTATGACAAAAACGCAACAACAGAGAAGGCAGGAAATGTATTACACAGAATAGTACGGCTGACAGACTGGCAGACAGAGGAATCTTTATTTATGGGTGTTTCATGTACACTCCAGTTCCCTTTTCTATTGGCATGGGAAGCAGAGTCTCATGACTGTCAGTCACAAGACAGGCTTGTTCAGAGTGAAAATAACTGATCGCAGCTTAAACTATAAACTGTGAGCTTACAGACCTATGGAGCTGAAAAGCTGTCCTGCTTCACCATGCCGCGGTGAGGCTGGCCCCAACATTTGCTGCTTAGAATCCCCGTGCAACTGTTAGCACAACTTTACTTAAGAAACCACTTTCAACTCGGTAGGAGACCACTGCATGCTGTTGGCTTTGATGTATCAGATTAAATTTGCCTCTGTGCAGCTTTTTGCTTGCCACACTAACAAGTTACAGATCTGCAGGCTTCCTTTACCTCCTGGTGGGGTGGTGTGTAACAGTAATCTCATGACAGCCACACAGCCATCCCTCTTCCTCCTCTGTCTATGGCATCACACACAAGAGAGGCTTCAAACCGCAGTATCACTGAAGTGCATTACATGAGAAAACACATTTTTCTGAGACCACTTCGTTTGCTCATTTGTTTTGGGATACTGTTTCTGACAGAAAAAAAATCAGAATTGTTTATAATGTTCCTGAGCAGCTCAAAAGGTTTGAGATGGTCTTGCTGTCCCTAGTCAGTGGATGCACTTCATTATTCAGTGCTGTTAGCATCCAACACATTGCAGATGCAAACTCAAGCCCAATAACTCAGCTCAAAGCTCAAAAATACAGCCAGAAACTTTTGTAATTTCCACATAGCCTGAACAACAAACACATATTTTTCAAAGTAGCAGCTTCTTTTTTTTTTTTAACCCAAGATTATTACTGTTATTTTCTTTTTGCTTTTTTTCATAACTCAACCAGTCCAAAACAAATACAAGATGTTTGTTGTATTAGCACAGTTTAGAAAAATACTGATGTCTTTACCTGGTGCAATCACTTTTGTTTCCACACAATTGGGATCAAGTTCATCATGATTCAGGAACTGCTGAATTCTCTTTAGGGAAACACTTGTCTAAGAAAAGAGCACGGCATTATGTTATCATTCTTTTAATGGGGACTTAATGCTCTTACTACTGAAAAAGCAAGCATGCAGAATGCCTTAAGCTTTCACCCCATGGGCTTCCTCAACAGCCACTCATTCTTTCCCTGCAATGTCTCATGCTGAAATTCAAGCTTTTAACCCTGAAATTTCTCAGACCAAGCTGAGTTCATCTGAGTGAAGCAAAATTCACACAGCAAGCTTACTCAGAAGATGTCAGGCCTTCCCATACAGGGCAGCAGTAGAGAAAGGATATTAGAAAGAAAACCAGCTAACAGGCAGATGCAAGGGATCTCTGCATTCCAGAAATCAGGGACATCTGAGGTTCTTTTTGTTCAAGTTGTTCAAAACAACTTATGCACCAGATCCTCCTTACCTGTGCAATGTTGCTAATGACTTGCGGAAGCATATTGAGGGGAAACTTTAAGATATTAAACAAGGAGAGGGAGACAAAAGCCTTTTCTGCATCCAGGACATTCTTCTCATCCACTGAGACATACACAGCAAATGTTGTCAATGCTACCTAAAAGCCAGAAAGTGAGTTTACTGCGAGATGTATGTAATATTATGACATTTTAAAAAGCAGTCAAGCCTGATAGGCATCTTTGAAATAAAAGTATCAACAACAAAATTGGGCAAATTCTCTGTTTCTGACCTTTTCAACACGCTTTAAGAACAAGTTGATACAAAAAAGGGCACGCGGAATAAAATAACTTTCAGATTACTANATCAATAGGAAAGGGAGTAAAATACAAGTTATTTGCTGGTTCGCTGTATGACAGGGACCATCCGCTGTGGAGGGACCATCCTATGCAGTAAACTAACAGTGAGCAGGAACGGAAATGTGTATTTAAGGAAGTGCATTAACTTTAAGGAAACGTGAAAGAGGCAGNAGGAGATTCAAGAGGTGAGCTACAGAACTTGGGTAAATAAAAACGAGAAGCGCTTATCTGGCTGTGGTTTGGCTGCATTTCCAACTCCACCTAACCAAATTTTCCCATTGCAAACTGCAGGCTAAGTACACAAGACTTACTGATCAATAGGAAAGGGAGTAAAATACAAGTTATTTGCTGGTTCGCTGTATGACAGGGACCATCCGCTGTGGAGGGACCATCCTATGCAGTAAACTAACCGTGAGCAGGAACGGAAATGTGTATTTAAGGAAGTGCATTAACTTTAAGGAAACGTGAAAGAGGCA